>CM066033.1:205179414-205236474 GCA_033557465.1 Ichthyophis bannanicus
GCCGGAATTCCGGAACAGAACCGGGGAAGTTTGGCATTCAGGGCTGACTTGCAACTAGGTCTCTGGTTCACTGGGTTCCCCAAATTTGGAAAATTGTGGGCCACCTGGTCTGGGCATGGAGAGACCATTTCATGTGGAATGCTTTACTTACTGAGTTTGTCTGCCCAAGAGTTTTGAATGCCATGGAAGATACAACCGCATAGGAGATGAATCTGATGCTCTCTGGGCGAGGGCCCATAGTCCGCACCAAGCTTCGTTGCACAGTGACAGATATCCTGATAACGCCCCCTGCTTGTTCACATAGAGACATGTTTTACTTGTGTGTCCGGTTGAACTAGGACTGTCTTGTAGCTGAAGCTGGGGTGTGAAATAACCCGAAGAGCCAGAATAATTGCTCCTGAGCTCCGGGAGGTTGAATATGGAGATAGGCCTCAACTGTGGAGTCCAGGACTTAACCTCTGTGTAGAGAGGCCATGCAAAGGTGGGCCTCACCCAACCCACCTTGTGCGGCATCTGTTGTCACGAGTGGCTTGGGTGGGGGTTGCTGAAAAGGAGACCCCCACCAGAAGGGTTTTGGGTGACCGCCACCATTGGAGGGACAAAATAAGGCCGATCTTAATTTGCTATTTTGTCTGACAGGGCAACCTGAGGCCTGAGTCCACTGAGTGGATAAGTTTTCCCCTGGGCTGCCCTCATATGGAGACGAGCATAAGGACAACCACATGCACGGTGGATGCCATGTGGCCTACCGCAACTGTAGCATTTCCCGAGCAGTGAGGAGAGGTTTTAGCTCAGCGGCTTGGGAAGCTTAGCTGCGCAAGGCGAAGGCAGCGGGGCTGTGGGGAGGAAGGCCCTTGTTACTGTCTGGTAATCCAGAAGAGCTCCTATAAACTCTAGGGAATTGAGTGGGAGCAAGGTAGGACTTTTGGGAAGTTTATGACAAGTCCCAAATGCTAGAAGGATGCACATTGTGGGCGAACAGACCAATTCCTGTCCTCTGGCTCTTGAATGGCTCAAATGAACCAGTGCATCTAAGTAAGGGAAGACGACTCATATTCCCAAGGGTGCGGAGAAATGCTGCTACCACCACAGCCATGCAATTTTGTGAACACCCCTTGGTGCGAGGCCAGGCCAAAAGGAAGAAACCCTGTATTGGTAGTGGCTTCCCTTGAAAAAGGAATCAAAGGAACTTTCAGTGAGTTGGATGGATGAGAACATGATTGTACGTATCATTGAGATCTAGATAACAAAGCCAATCCTGACTCTGAACTTTTCTCTAAACAGGAATTTGTTCAATTCTCCTGAGGTCTAGTAATGGGTCCTAGTGTCCTCCTGTTTTTTTTGGAATAAGGAAATAGGAGGAGTAAAACCCTGTAAACCCCCTTGGGGAATGGTTACCACTTCTCTTATTGCCCCTTAAGCAAGGCAGCATAGTGACTTCTTGCCCCTAAACCGCGTTATCGTTGAGAGAGGTCTGAGAATTGAATTGTCATTACTATTGTAAAGAGGGGGGCATGCTGAGGAAATGAAGTTTTTGTACCCCTCTCTTACAATAGACAAAGTCCCAATTTTCTGCTGTTATCTGACCCCATCAGGGGCAACATGACATAACCCTTCCCTGGGGGAATGGTGGAGGGTTCTGTGCCGTTCAGGGCCAGGAAGGCAAAGTTTCTCATAGAGAGGAGTCCAAAGCCCCCTTTGGAGGCTGAGTCTGCTCTGAGCCGGTTGAGGCTTAGCTGCTTTTTGTTTTCCTTCTGTTTGCCTAGGTTGTTGGTGCCTGTCCCTTTTGGGGGGGGGGGCAGACTGACCCTAAACGATGACCCTGCTGGGTATACGAAGGAATACAACTGTCTTTCTTGCTGAAGAATGGTTTCTTAGAGGATCTTTTCCTCACACGGCAATCCGGCTGTAGATTTAGACAATCTAATCCAAGTGATATTGTCAGCATCTATCTCATTGAGCTTTTTCCTGCCATCTTTGCCAAAGAGATTCTCTCCTGTGCAAGGTATATTCCCCAGTTTGTCCTGTACCCAGATTTCCAAGTCAGATGCCTGAAGCCATGCAATTCTACGTGCACCAATGGCGCATAGCATAGGTTCTGCTTATGCATTGCAAAGCCGTCACCATGCTGCACTGATTTCACAAACTTTTGACAACGATCCTGAGCATGTTTAACAAGAGTAAGATAATCCTGCCTTTTATCATCCAGGAACGAAAGGGCTCATAAGCTCTAAGTCTCCTGTGACCTCCTTAAGGAACATTCCCATATACAAAATATAGGAAAACATGTATCCTAGCAGAAAGCATGGAAGTCCTGGAAGAGAACGGACACAAAGAGCAGGACAGAGGGAGACACGAGATCGACGTCCAAAGGCGTCACGAGTCCTACACTCACGTCCTGGAGGAATAAGAAGCATGCCTTTTTAGCACTCCTTTATCTGTCTCATGTGCTGATTCCACCACCATTAATGGTGTGGTAATTGTAGTCTTCTGAAACCCAGGAGGAGGAACTCAATACATGGTGTTTGAGTTCTTGCGGGGAGTGAGGCGGAGATGGTATTGTGTAGAGGTTGTTTTCCCACATCCTTAACATAACATCATGCAAGATCTCATGAATAGGTAAGGTAGGCTTCCTCCTTGGGAGCATAAGGTAAAGTCTTGTAGGATTTCTAATTCCTTTTGCCCCTAGGCTCTTTTTTCTCGGGAGCCAATGTGATGGAGAGACTTCAGGCCACATCTCTGGATAAAATCCTGAAAGAACATATCCTCTGGTGGAGACATCGCTATGCGCTGAGGAGAAGAGGAATCCTCAGGAAGACGTACTTCTGTATCGGCAGAAGCTTTCAGAGTCCTCAGACTCCATCTGAGGATTCGAATTATCTACCCTACAATCCGGGTGCGATCATGCCAATGCAACGGTTAACCGGGGTACTCGAAGTCCGGCATCGGGAGTGGTCCGGTCTAAACCGACTTGTCAGTGCCGGATGGAGACGCATGACTCTGTCCCGTTAGGATACTTGCTGTGTCGATGCAGTCAGTGCGCGGTAACGCGGTTGAGAGATGAAGTGGTTTTCCAGGGGCATCGAGGCCGTGAGAAGAGTCGCCAGACCTGCGTTCAATAGCCAAGAATCTCTGGTCCTATCGACTCTGGGCCGATGGCTTGTCATTGGTGCCGGATGAAACGGGCGGAACCCCAGAGCATGGCACAGTAGTTTCTTCCAAGAATTGAAGCCCTCGAGAACATCCTGGAGTCCCGGTTAGTGCTTTGGAAGCCGAAACCTCCCGCCGGGCAATTTTGCCCAGGTGAAAATCCCTCAAGGGCAATGCCCAGAGGCATCTCGATGTTTAGAAGGAGATCTAACCCTTTGAGGAACGGCTAGATTTCATGTTTAGTTCTACCTGAGATTCCATAGGAGGAAGATGATGACCTGGGCAGACGTTAATGCCACGGAAGGCTGCATCAGAGGGAAAAAGGGTGCTAATGTTTAGCAGCTTCGGTTTTGCCCGGCCCTCTCCCTCTTCGACATCATCCCACAAGCAACACACTCCTACTACATAGAGTGGTCGGACCTAAACATTTGATGTCACCACTCATGGGTGTCCGGGTGACAGGAGATGGTACCAGATACCGCCACACTTAGAACACTTTTTAAAACCCGAAGCTGGGTTTTTCCATTACAGAGGAAAAATGTTGGGCCTAGTGCCCAAAATGGTGCGTGGCACCAGAGCAAAAATTTACTGGAAAAAGAATTCCAGAAACAGTTTTGTTGGTTGTTTTTTTTGAAAAAAGAAAAGAACCAACCGTGGCCGTACCGGTATAGCATTGAGGGAAGGCAGACGCGAACCCAAAAAAGAAATAAGGGGGGAAATTTTCTGCGGTGACCGGAAGTGCAAACCTGTCTGCTATCCGCGGAAAAAGAAGAGCTGGAGAGGGACAGTTGGGACAAGGCAGGAAAGGCAGCAACGCAGGCGTCTTGTGGGATGCTCCCAAAGCTTTTCTATTGGACGCTGGGGAGCGGTCCCATGCAGGCTCCGTTGGATAACTGACAATACCCATATGTGAGACTACATTCCGCTTGTTCCTGGAGATTGATTATAAGGGGTTAGAATGTTTTAGATTATATGACTTTTTTATAGGGATTGTTTAGTTTATTTCATTCTCACAGTTCTGCTCATTATTGTTATTTAAGTTAGTATAAGTTCTTTCACAACTGTTTAGATTGGTTTTTGGCCAATGATAACTATATGTCCTTTTTATAAAAGGCATTGGTGCCAATTTTAATATTTAATTATCTACTAGATACACATTTAAAATATAAAGAGATATGTAATATTGGAACATTTTATATTTTATCTATTACTAAAGTATATTTTTGATACACACTAAGGTTAGTAATCTTAATCATTTTAGTAGGTTATTGATTTATATCTGTTAGATGGGTGTAAAATTTTTTGAAGCTATAAATGAGTTATTATTCTAAGGTTGTGTGTATTTTTGCATTTCTGTAGTTTTGGTTATGTTCATTGGTTTTGCAAATAAGTGGTGGTATTTTGTTACATTCATACAGACCGCATGACCGCCAGGCACACAAAATGCTAGTAACGCATGCAGAAAATGATGGGAAACCCACACCCCACACCAATTGGTCACCCTGACTTGCGTCCCAGGAAGATGGAAATCGGAAGCCCCCAACATGGGAAATGACACGTCAGCTTGGTATCTCACCCCCTGAGAGCCCCAGGCAGAGAATCTGTTTGGGGCGGTCTCAGCTCTATTCCCCTGAAGTGTTTTACTGGCTTTGTAGCAATTCGTTAAGACTGGGCTGGCAGGCAGATCCCTCTGAAAGCCTTTTGCAATCTCATAGAGAGAGACGTGGGGATATCTGGATGCGTGGGTGGGGGGGGTGCTGAGTTGCATGAGGCCTGCGTGCCCCTTCCTGCAGTTTCTATTTCAAAATCCCTTTCCAATTTCTGGAGCTCGACAGATTTCTTATCATGAATAGAGGGTGGCGTTAAATCATTTTCCCTCCTATGGCTACTGAAAAGACCGCAGTCTAGTGGAGCCCCCCACATCATGCTCAAGTGGAGAGAGTCACCCTCAAGGTGGATCATTCATGAGTGTTTAATCAATATTTTTCCTCTCAATCTTCAGATTTTCTTCAGAGAGCAAAAAAATCCATCCATCCATCTACTGAGAGACAAAAAAAACCCCTGAAGAAAAAAAAACCTCTGGTAAGCTGAGGCGAAAGAGGGCCTGGGAGTGGATGTTTAATTTGTAAGCTGGGCTTTTCATTGGTTCCTTTGTCTCCACCAATCTAACTGGGTAAGGGAAACACAGTCCACTTTGGCTGGGAATGGTCCTAGCTGCAAGGACATATGGAAATTGTGAGTTTAGCCTTTTTCCAGTTTTTATCTTTGTTTAAAAAAAAAGTGGCTCTCCAACATCAAATGAGTTGGATTCTAAACATCAAAGAGATTCTGCAAGACAGATTGATCAAAAATTTAGTCCATCATATCGGGAAATCCCTTTGCAAACTAATGAGATGAAAATGAATGGCTTGAAGTCCATGTTGCAGCCCTGCAAATCTCCACATCCAATGGGGCTAGCAACACAGCCATGGCTCTTAACAACTGTGAACCTTAATATGACCTGCCAAGCACCAGACCTGCTTGTAAGCACAAGGAGATGCAGTCTGCTTAGCCAAATGAATGGTGTAACATTTGCACTGGCAGTCGCAGACCTATTGGGATCAAAAGAAAAAAAAAAACTGGGTGGATTTTATAAGGGCTTTAATCTATTCAAGTACAAGGCTAAGGCTCTCCTATAATGCAAAGTGTGTACGGGGCACGCTCATTACTCTGGGTTTGTGATCTAAGGAACAAATGTTGGGAAGGATTGACGGATTAAAAATAGAATGCATACACCACCTTAGGAAGGAACTTTGGATGCTGGACCCAAAAATCACCCTAGTGTTGAAAAAGCTTTGGAAGGAGTAGAACAGTCACAAAGGTCTAGAGTCGCACTGCCCGCTCAGCTTTTCAGTTTTCGGTCTTTTACTCTTCTCGTTCTGCCTCCCGTATTCTCTAAACCCCTTCCGAGCACCTATCCCCTTTTACCTCATTCCAACCCACCATCATCTCATCTTTCACCCCCTTTTCCAGCCCTCCGTCTTTTGGCTGTTTCTCTTCTTCCATAGTAACACAAAAACAACAGTAGCTATTGGGCATACAATGTCATAGTGGTTCACTTAATCTGATTGATTAGACCAGTGTAGGCAGGAACAAATATTCCAGTAATTTGCGGTACAAGCTTGAATATCATCGTGCAGAAGAATCACATGCTTATCTTTATTGTTACTGATTATGTATGGTTTAAATTATTTACCTATACCACCTTTTTGTGGGTATGCAAAATGGTTTACAAAATGGTAGTCCTATTCTAATTTGAAAGTTCTATAGGGGGCCGATGCAAAAAACCTTAGCCACAGCTATTTTCTAGCACTTTTCGACCTGTTGCTTTATGCTTGTTCTCCGATGCAGAAACAGCAAGCAAGCAAGCAATGGAAAAACTACCTGTACTAAACTGCAGTGCAGTGGGCCATGGCAAATCGCATGCAAAGTTTTTGCTAGCATATTTAATTGCGCCTTGTTTGTGAAAAACTGGAACTGAAACTTAGGACAGTTTTTTTTACATTATTTTCAACACTGGATCTTTATACCAGTTTTGGGCAAGTATAAAGATACAACGGGAGCAAAAAGATTATCTGATGTGAAAGTCTGACATTTACCTCAGATGACCCAGGCATCAAGAAAAGCACAGTTATTTACCTGTAACAGGTGATCTCTGGGAACAGCAGGAATTAGTCCTCACATATGGGTACGTCGGTACCGACGGAGCACTTGCGCGGGAACGCTCCCCAACTTCCCAAAAAGGAAAGCTTTTGGGAGCATCCACAGCACCTGCGCGCTGCCTTCCCGCCTTTCCTAACCAACTCTCCTCAGTTCGAGTTTAAAGCTGAGACAATAGAGAGAGAGGAAAGGAAAGACAGAGAGAGATACAACTCCTAGGGGAGGTGGGAGGGTTGTGAGGACTAATTCCTGCTGTTCCCAGAGATCACCTGTTACAGGTAAGTAACTGTGCTATCTCCAGGAACAAGCAGGAATGAGTCCTCACATATGGGGACTCCCTAGCTAAGATGCCTGGGAGATCCCCAAGGGTATGAGACCCTGAAGGGTTCCTCGTCTTCCTATGGATCTCAGGATTCCATTCAGGGAAGGAGGGCAGGAGTTGTTCAAGAATGGAACAGGTGTCTGAGGACAGCCTGACCAAACAAGGCATCCCAGCGGGAGTCCTTGTCCAAACAGTAATGGGCTGTGAAGGTATGAACCGAGGCCCAGGTGGCTGCTCGACAGATCTGGTCGATGGACACAGAATGAAGATGAGCCATAGAGGTGGCCATGGCCCTCACATTGTGAGCTGTGACATGGCCCTCCAGAGAAAGGTTCTTACTCTGGTAAGCAAAAGAAATACACTGAGGAATCCAATTGGACAGTGTTCTTTTAGAGACTGGAAGTCCTAAATGAGAAGGATCAAAAGCAACAAAAAGCTGGGAAGACTTTCTATGTTGCTGTGTCCTGTGTAAGTAAAAAGCAAGAGCTCTTTATAATCTAGAGTATGAAGGTTCCTCTCTGCACTGGATGCACGAGGAGCTGGAAAAAAGACAGGTAAATATACCTCTTGATTAAGATGAAAAGGTGAGACCACTTTAGGCATAAAGTGAGGATTTTTTCCTAAGGACTACCTTATCCTGATGGAACCTTGTATAAGGTGGATTAGCCACTAAGGCCTGCAGTTCACTGATGCGGCGAGCAGAAGTGATTGCAATAAGGAAAATAACCTTCCAGGAAAGAAATTTCAAGGAGGTAGTGGCTAAGGGTTCAAAAGGTGGCTTCATAAGCTGACCAAGAACCAAGTTTAAGTCCCCATGCCACCGGAGGAGGTCGAATTGGAGGTTTAGTTAAAGTTAGGCCTCTCATGAATCTTGCAATAACAGGATGAGAGGAAATAGGTTGTCCATTGAGAGGCTTAAGGGATGCTACAATAGCACTCAAATGGACCCTTACTGAATTCGTTTTAAGGCCTGCATTGGAGAGATGCAGGAGATATTCCAATAGAGAATTCACAGGAAGTGCCAGAGGGTCAAGACCCTTTTGAGCACACCAAATGGAAAATCTTTTCCACTTAAAAGCATAGGAACGCCTAGTGGAAGGTTTTCTGGAAGCATGGAGGATATCCTTCACTTGCTGAGAAAGATTGAAGTCTTGAAGGTCTAGGCCTTCAGTAACCAAGCTCTGAGGTGAAGGGACTTGGGGTTTGGATGCCACAAAGTCCCTTCCTCCTGGGACAGAAGGTCTGGCGCAGCTCCCAAGTCCAGGGAGGGGGCTTGGGAGAGATGCAGAAGTAGAGGGTACCACACTTGGCGTGGCCAGCATGGAACTATGAGGATCATAGATCCTTGATCCCTCTGGAGCTTGAAACAGAGTCTTGGGAATCAAAGGAATGGGTGGAAAGGCATACAGGAAGCCCTGACCCCAATGAAGGAGGAAGGCATCCTTGGCCTGAACTCCCTGACACGGAATTCTGGAACAGAACCGGGGAAGTTTGGCATTCCACGGACTTGCAAAGAGGTCTATGTCCGGGGTTCCCCATTCTTGGAAGATTCTGAGTACCTGATCCATGTGCAGGGACCATTCGTGTGGAAGCAGAACTCGACTGAGTCTGTCTGCCCAAGAGTTTTGGATTCCTGGGAGGTATACTACCAGGAGATGGATTTGATGCTCTCTGGCGAAGGCCCATAATCTTAGAGCTTCGTTGCAAAGCGACAGAGAGCCAGTTCCTCCTTGCTTGTTTATGTAAAACATGGCTACTTGATTGTCCGTATGAATGAGGACCGTCTTGTAGCTGAGGAGGGTATGAAAGACCTTGAGAGCTAGGAACACTGCTCGAAGTTCCAAGTGGTTGATATGAAGAGAGGTCTCTTGTGGGGACCAAGTGCCTTGGGTGGAGAGGTCTTGTAGATGAGCTCCCCAACCTGTTTGGGAGGCATCTGTTGTGAGGGTTGCTTGGGGTAACAAAGGTTGGAAGGGGGACCCCAGCAACAGATTTTGAGTGGACATCCACCATTGGAGAGACCAAAAGAGACGTTTGGAGGATGCTATTTGGTCTGAGAGAGCTCCTGAAGCTTGAGTCCACTGGGTGGACAAAGTCCATTGAGCTGCTCTCATGTGTAGGCGAGCATAGGGTACCACATGTACTGTGGAAGCCATATGGCCTAGCAGCTGTAGCATCTCCCTGGCAGTTAAGTGGCTCTTTGACTGAATCTGGGAGGCTAACTGCACTAGACGTTGACAACGGGTCTGAGGAAGGTAGGCCCTTGCAGAAGTGGTGTCCAACCAGGCCCCTATGAATTCCAGGGACTGAGTAGGGGTGAGCTGGGACTTTGGGAGGTTTACCACAAGTCCCAGGTATTGCAGAATGCGCCTGGTGCGGTTTAGGGAGATCTGAGCCTCCGACTGGGTTGGAGCTCGGATGAGCCAGTCGTCCAGGTATGGGAAGACAAATATTCCCAGAGTGCGTAGAAATGCAGCAACTATTGCCATGCATTTGGTGAACACTCTTGGAGCAGAGGCTAGACCGAAAGGAAGCACTCTGTATTGGTAATATTTTCCCTGGAACAGAAAACGTAGGAATTTTCTGTGAGATGGATGGATGAGGACATGAGTGTACGCATCCTTGAGATCTAGAGAACAAAGCCAATCCTGACTCTGCAGGTATGGAAGGAGAGTATCTAGAGAAAGCATCTTGAACTTCTCCTTGCATAGGAATTTGTTCAATTCTCTGAGATCTAGAATGGGTCTGTATCCCCCTGTTTTCTTTGGAATGAGAAAATAGGGGGAGTAAAACCCTGACCCCTGTTGAAGAAGAGGAACTTCTTCTATGGCCTTCTGGGCCAGAAGGGTAGTCACCTCCTGATCCAGAAGGTCGAGGAGAGATGTGGGAGAATTGAAGTGTCTCACCATGGTGTAGGGAGGAAGGTCTGAGAAATGAAGTTTGTAGCCCTCTCTTATGATGGAGAGGGTCCACTGCTCTGATGTGATTTATTTATTTATTTATTTAAACAGATTTATATCCCGCTTTTTCCTTCAATCAAAGCGGTAACAGAACAAAACAATACAAGGTTAAACAGAGGTGAATGCAACATATACCACCTTTCTTAAAATCAAAGCGGTAATAAAAGGAAATACATGACACAGGGAAAGTGTTACAGAACATACATAGAATAACTATACAAAATAAGTTACAACATGGGTTACATTCTAATACATACGATCTGGAAAGGGTGAAACCAGACCCAGCCAGCACACCTCACTCAAAGGCCATAACAGTAGGGAACCATTTGGGAGCAAAATGAGCTAACCTTCCTGGAATGGTGAGAGGTTCTGGCTGTTGTAGAGCCAGAAAGGTTAAGTTCTCTAGTATCAAGTCAAAAACCCTGAGGGGGTTGGGACTGCTGGGTTGTAGCAGCCCCTGCAGGTTTAGGCCTGGCCTGTTTAGGTTGCTGACGCTTAGTAGCAAAGCGACCTGTAGAAGATTGTTGGCCAGAAGTGGAAGGAAATCTGCTCCTTTTGTAAAAAGGCTTTTTGAAAGGTTTTTTCTTGGCTGGAATGGAGGTTGACTTTGAAAGTCTATCCAGAGCAGAATTCTCTGCATCCATTTGAGTGGCTTTTATTTGCCACTCTTGCCAAAGAGATTTTCACCCGTACAGGGCAGATTTCCTAAGCCATCCTGAACCCAGGGTTCTAGATCAGAAGCCTGGAGCCAAGCAATTCTGCGAGCAGCTATGGCAATGCCTGAGGCTCTGCTGGCACCTTCAAAGGAGTCAAAGGCTGCCCTGTTGGAAAACTTTGAAATGTCTTGAGTATGCTTAAGCCAAAGGAGGAACTCATCCCTTCTATCCTCTGGAATAAAAGGGAGAAAGTTGTGCAGCTTTTGTGCAACTTCCTTTAGAAACATACCCATATAAAGGCTATATGAGTTGATTCTGGCAATAAGCATGCTGGCTTGGAAGATTTTCCTACCAAAAGCATCCAAGGTCCTGCATTCTCTTCCTGGAGGAGCAGAAGAGTGTCTTTTGGTACTCTTTATCCTTTTCATAGCTGACTGCACCACAATGGAGTGGTGAGGAAGCTGAGTTTTTTGAAATCCAGGATAAGGAGGGACACGGTACATAGTGTCCAATCTGCGAGAATGAGGAGAAAGGGTGAGAGGAGTCTCCCATAAGTCAATCATATGTTCATGAAGAATTTCATGAATTGGCAAGGTGACTGCCTCTCTGGGAGCCTTAAAGTATCCTAAAATATCTAATTTTTTTGCTCTAGGCTCTGTTTCAGAGGTTACTGAAATAGAGAGTCCTTTAGCCACTTCTATTATGAAGTCTTGAAAGGACAAATCCTCTGGAGGAGACATTCTCCTTTTTGGAGAAGTAGGCTCCTCAGGAAGGGTAATGGATACTTCAGGAGACTTATCTGATGAATCAGAATCATCAGAGGAATCGAAGTATCGTCTGTCCGCTTCCAACGATCGATACGCGTATCGATCGGTACTGACATCGGGCGTCCCCGGTCCCGGTACCGGATCGGTACCGAGAAATAGCCCTGGACAAGGAGCCGCAGTCGGTATCCTGGCCGATGTCGATGCAGTCGGTACCGGTATCGGTGCTGGTACCGGTACCGGTATCGGTGCTGGTACCGGTACCGGCGCCGGTACCGACAACGGGACTCGTTGCGGTACCGTCGGCGTCGCAGCTTTAATAAAAGCCATTATAGCCTGCTGCATGGATTGAACAGTGTGATCCATGGACGCCACGACTGCCTGGATGTCGGTACCGGCAGAAAGTGCCGGTACCCCAGAGCAGTCTAACGGGTGATCGGTCGAGGCCGTGCCATCGATGTCAACCTGTAACCCCATAGGAGGAACTTTGGAAGCCGGAGCTTCCCGCCGGGGTTGTTTGGCTGGGGCAGGATCCTCGAGGGCAAGCCCGGAGGCATCTCAATGCTTAGAGGAAGATTTGCCCTTCGAGGACCTGCTAGGATTATGTTTGGTTACCTGAGATCCATCAGGAGAGGAAGACCTGGAAGATGTCAATGCCACCGCCGGTGCATCCGTGGGAAACAGCACATGGAGCTTGGCTGCTCGGTTCTGTAACCCTCGTTTAGACATTAGAGAGCAGGACTGGCAATCCGGAATGGAGTGTTCAGGACCCAAACATTTAAGACACCATTCATGGGTATCTGTAACAGAAATTGTACCGCTACACTTAGTGCATTTTTTGAACCCGGAGGCTGGTTTTTCCATGAGGGAAAAGTTTCTTGTGGGCCTGGAGGCTTAAGAAGAAAAATACACCAAGTGAGGAAAAAATATATATATTTTTTTTTTTAGAAAGAAAAGAAAAGAAAAGACCGGCGGTACCGGTCCGGCGTCGGGGAAGGCAGACACGCGACCAAAGAAATAAATTAAAATAACGAACTTCTTCAGCGGTGACAGGAACACGACCTGCTGGCTCCGCGGAAAAGAAGAACTGAGGAGAGTGGTTAGGAAAGGCGGGAAGGCAGCGCGCAGGCGCTGTGGGATGCTCCCAAAAGCTTTCCTTTTTGGGAAGCTGGGGAGCGTTCCCGCGCAGGCTCCGTCGGTACCGACGTACCCATATGTGAGGACTCATTCCTGCTTGTTCCTGGAGATAGCCCCAAATGGCACTGGCACAATGTCAGGGGAGCATTGTCCCCCTCCAGACACTGACCCCTCAACAGAAGTAAAGGCATTGATGGCCTGTTGGGCCCCAATCCCCTCCCACCTCTTAAAAATCATTGGTGACCCAGGGACCTGATGCACAACCTCCCAATCTCACTAAAATCATTGGTGGCCTGTGGGTCTCCATTAAATTGCCCCCTCCTTGTACCTGTATGTAGAATGGGGGGAGGGGAGGAGCAATGCCTGCATGCTCCTAGTTTCTGTCATTTTTCAAAATGGTGGTGCTTGATTCCGCACAGTGCATCCCAAAGATGCACCACCTCCCGGTAGGGGCAGGCCCAGTTTGCAAAATATGGGCAAAAATTCCTTATTTGATAGGGTTGGACATTGCCATTTTCAAAAATGGCAGCAGGGCATCGCTCTTATCTCTCATTCTATATACATGTACTGCAGAGGGAGGGACAGGTTTAATGGAGGCCCACAGGCCACCAATGATTTTAATGAGGTTGAGGGGGGTGTGCAAGGCCCATGGGCCACTAGGGCGTGCCAATTTTAGGGGTAGATTTTATTTTTCAAAACTACTAGTGACCAAATTATACAGTTTTGCATGCTGAATCTACAGCTATCTTCAGAAACTGCTTAAAGTGAGTCTTAAATACATCAAATCACAATTGAAATATGTGGAAATTAGGTAATATTTATTTGTACATACAAATAGTATGAACAACACCTGTAGACACATAATTGTCTTTTTTATATATAGAATTAGCAAATTATACATTTCCGCTTTCAAAAGGAAAAACATCATACAATCCACATAAGAAGAAAAACGACCACATTACATCAAATCAGAAAAGATGTTCAAGCCCACATCTCGGGGAATTTACACCATCACAAAATAACCCACAGAAATAAAAGACAATTAGGCACAAAAATGCACCATATTTAGGAGGATTTCTGTACTTCCAACCAACACAGCCCAACCCTACTTCTTGCCTATCAGTCAAAAACTTTTCTAAATAAGAAACATCAAGGAAAACACAGGACTGTCCCTGTAAGGTAATAAGACATTTACAAGGAAATTGTAAATAAAACGTCGCACCCAGGGAAAGAACTCTCTGCCTCAAAGCAAGAAACTGTTTCCAACGTGCTTGAGTTGATCTAGTCACATCAGGAAATATATATATATTTTTTTTTACCACAAAAGGGAACATCCTAATACTTAAAATATAACTTCAAGATTTTTACTGCCACAGTAGCAAAGGTAACCAATAAGGTGTTTTCTTTGTGATCGTATCAGAGGAATCTTCCAAGAATTCATTAAGATTCTGGCTTACAGTCAGACAAAGAGAATCAAACTTCCCTTCATCCAATGAAGCCACTCGAACTTTAGAGGGTACATAATAGAATTGAACAATATCCACAAATTGAGACAACTTCAAGATCTCAGTAAAATATTAGTAAGAAGAATTTCTGGTGCTAATAAATGTGTAACTAGAAAGTTTAAAAAGTGCAAATTACAGGCTCAAGAGACATTTTCCAATGTCTCAATAAGAGCATGAACTATCAATGAATCCTTAATCGAAGCCCTTGTGCAGTGGAAACTGACTGCACCTCAGCTTCCATTTGGACCACCGAATTTTGCAACTTAAGACAACCTAGAATCCACTTCAGAAATCTTTTCCACAGCACCCTGAGTAAAAGTACATAATTAAACTACAGTAGAAGAAAGTTTAACATCAATAGCACTAATCGCATTGCACAAATCTTTAAGTGTCACTTCCCCATCCAAGGGGGCCGTCACAACCACAGGAGACTCTATAAAATTTACAGGCTTCGGAATTAAAACCGGAGTGTCTCCAGCTACCTCCCCAGGGGAACCAATTCCCAATAATGTTGATGACAACAAAGACAGGGGGTGAGGTGGCAGCATTGGAGCCCTGGAGCTTAAAGAAGTTCCTTCAGGGGAGGGCTGATCACTCTGCAATGAACTAAATGTTATCTAGTGGACCAACAATTTTACCTACCAAAGATGTCCCAAAGTCCATTTTCAACTCTCCACCTTTGTTTTTCCGTTTCCCCATCTCACTGGCAGTCGCTAAACATCCACCAATTCAAACACGCCGTAGGTACGTCAAATGGGCATGTTCATACCCTTTGGTCACGCCCCTTCGGTATGCGACCCCAGGGAATATATAGAGCAGGGGGGGAGGGTCCTCCTCAGTCACAGTTGCACACTGCCTGCCTGCACAAAGAACCAGGAAAAACAGCAAGTAGGAGAAACACAGAGCAGTTCACAAGCCCCTCTCTTCCTCCACAGTGTAACAGTTCAATCCTCACTCACCAGCCAGGCCTCAGGGAATGTATAGAGCAAGGGGGGAGGGTCCTCCTCAGTCACAGTTGCACGCTGACTGCCTGCACAAGGAACCAGGAACAGCAGCAAGTAGGAAAAACACAGAGCAGTTCACAAGCCCCTCTCTTCCTTTACGATGTAACAGTTCAATTCCCCACATAATTGTCTTTAAAATGTCATTTATGCAGTTAATTTAATGTTATGTAACCAAATCCAGAAAGAAGCCATATCTTGTTTGCTTCTGTTTCGGCTCATGACCTCCCTGCTGAATATTTGACCCCTAATATAATGTTCCCTCCTCTCCTGATTGTCTCAGTTGTCATTTTTACACACCTTTCTATGGCCTGGGTGTGTGATGGCCAGTCTGGAACCACAATGGGCTTGCTCAGAAAGCGCAGTTACTCACCTATAACAGGTGTTCTCCAGAGACAGCAGGAATCAGTCCTTACTTATGGGCGACGTCGGCACCGATGGAGCTCACGCGGTGCAATTCCCCAGCTTTTAAAGAACGCCTTTGGGATTGCTGCCACGCATGCGTGGTCCTCTTCCTGCCCAAAGGTGCCATCTTGCTCAGTCAGGTCCCCTAGCAAGAGCCCTACTAAGCAGATGAAAGGGAAGGAAAAAAATAGCAACTCTTCAGGGGAGGTGGGAGGGTAGTGAGGACTGATTCCTGCTGTCCCTGGAGAACACCTGTTACAGGTGAGTAACTACACTTTCTCCAGGAACAAGCAGGAAGTCAGTCCTCACTTATGGGACTCCCCAGCTACAGGCTATCGAACCTGTAACCCAAAAACGCCTCCGCGAGGCCGTGAGCAGACGTTGATGCCCGAAGGAGCCTGAGGCATCGGGTCCCCAGGGTGAAGCTCTCGGTAGCCGAAAAAGGGTCGGAGGGCAGGAGTTGCTTATACCCCAAACAGATTACGGAGTACAGCCTGACCGAAGATGCTGTCCCAGCGGGACTCCCTCTCCAGGCAATAGTGGACAGCAAAAGTGTTCGCTGAAGACCAGGTCGCAGCCCGGCAGATGTCCGCTACAGGCACTGAACGCAGCAAAGCCACCGCCGCCGCCTTGGCTCGGACACTGTGCACGGTGACCCGCTGATCCAGTGGGGCGCCCACCTTTGCCTGGGCGAAGGCAATGCAGTCCGCCACCCAGACAGAGATGGTATGCTTGGTGACTGCCTGCCCCAGGCGATTGGGGTTGTAGGCGACAAAGAGCCGGTTTGGACTTGCGATGACCCTGGGTATGCTGCAGGTAGAAGGCAAGAGCCCTCTTGCAGTCCAGACCATGTGCCTGAGGAGGTGCAGTATCGCCCGTGCTGTAACCCAAGCCATGTTCCAGACCTGGGACGTCACAGCCCGAAGGCGGCCTGCGCGATCCATTGGAAGGAAGGCGATCGCCCGCACCATGCCAAGGCATGCGCCGATGAACTTCAGGGCCTGCATCGGCTCAAGGTGGAACTTGGGGTAGTTGACCAGGAAGCCGAGGTGCTCGAGGAGGAGGAGGATCATGCGCGACGAGGCCAGGCGGGCTTCACTGATCGAAGGCCCCATGATGAGCCAGTCATCGAGGTAGGGGAAGACGGTATGCCCTGCTGCCTGAGGGAGGCGGCGACCATGGAGAGGCACTTTGTGAAAACCTGTGGCACGGACGCGAGCCCGAAGGGGAGAACTCTGTACTCTAAAGTGCAGGTACTGCCTGTGCTGGGGGTGGACTAGGATGTGGGCGTAAGCATCCTTGAGGCCCAAGTTGCTTAGCCAATTGTCCTGCTGAAGGAAGGGCAGCAGAATGCCAAGCGATAACATTTTGAACAACCCTATACCAGAAACTTGTTGAGATTCCTGAGGTCGAGGATGGGGTGCAAACCCCCTGTCTTTTTCAGGACGAGAAAGCAGCAGGAGTAGAACCCTGACTTCGAAGGTGCCACGGTACCTTCTCGATGGCCTGCTGGGTGAGGAGGTTGGATAGCTCCTGCTGCAAGATGGTCTGGTGCGCAAGGAGCCAGGTGGGCTCCGCCGGGGAGAAGTGAGGAGGGCACCTGTCCAGGCGGAGACCGTATCCGTCTCAGATGACCTGGACGACCAGGTGTCCGACGTGATCGATGCCCACTCCGGGGCAAACAGGGACAGGCGATCTCCTACCGGCAGGAAAGCTACCGGGGGGCGAGAGGCTATGCCGACGGCATCAAAACCCATGTAGGCTGGGACTGCACCAGTGGTTGGGATTGGGCCTTAGGCCCTTTTGGCTTACGGTGGCTATGCGCACCCCTCTTCCACTGTGTGCTGGGAGCCGGTGCGGAGGCAGGCGGGAAAGGCAGGAAACCCAGGTAAGGGAGTCCTTTCCTTTGGAAGAACCGTTTCTTGACCTGCTGCTTCTTCCTAGGAAGGGAGGAGGTCTTGCGTGAGAGGCAAGTTCGGGTCACATACTCTGTTTCTATCTCAGCGGCCTTATTCTCCATCGGTTTACCGAACAGCTGCTTGCCCAGGCAAGGGACATCCAAGAGTTTTTCTTGGATCCACTGCTCCAAGTCCGAAGACTGGAGCCAAGCCTGGCGCCAGGCCCCAATGCCCGCACCGCCACCCTGGCGGAGGACTCAAATCCATCATATGCAGCGTGGTACAGGTACTTTGAGCACTCTGCGATGGATTTCAGGAGGGCTTGGAACCGTAGGAGAGGCTCCCCTCCGAGGTCTGCTGTAAACCCGCTGAGGTCCTTGGCGAGGTCACGCAAGAACATGCCTATATACAATTGGTATGCCTGGATGCGACAAGCAAGCATGGACCCCTGGTAGGCCTTAGACCCCAGGGCATGGAGGGCTCTCGACTCCCTACCTGGGGGTACCGAAGAGTGAGACTTCAGACTCTTTTGCTTCTGCATCGCCGACTCCATACCCATGAAAGTGTGCGGAAGTTGGGACTTGTGGAACCCCAGGCCACGCTGAACTCTATACATAGCGTCAACACGCCTGCTCACAATGGGGACCGAAGCAGGTGGCTCCCACATGCGGAGGAGCAGTCTTGACAATATGGGGGGAACCGGGACAATAAGAGACTCCTGAGGCGGGGACTCGTTCTGAAGAATATCGAGCTCCTCAGCTCGCGGTTCCTCTTCAGTCTGCGTAGCCAGACTGAGGGCCCATGCCATGTCCTGCACGAACCCCAGGAACAATGTGCCCTCGGGCAGCAAACACCTCTGATAGGTGGGCAGGGACGGTTCCGAAGGGAGGTCCTTGTGGGCACGGGATTCTGAAGAAGTATCCCCGTTCGACTCCCAGCCCAAGAGGTCCAAGGAGGAGTCAGACTCGGGTAGGTTGCCCCGTCCAGAGGCTGAGGTCCGCTTGGAGCCAGATGCCTTGGAGGAGCGCGCTCCCGAGGAATAGAAAGGTGAACAAGACTGATGCTGAGGACCTTCACGAGGCCCGTGGCTCTCGGTGGTTTCCAGGGCAGATTTTGGTGTTCCTCTCGAGGGAACTTTGGTCTTGAGGCACAAGCCAGCGAGACTGGGAGTAAGCGGCAGAAACACTGTGCTCTAGTGCCAGCATTCGGGACTCCCACATGGGCATGGGGCCCTGCGACGCTGACACCGGGGTTACCGAGTCTGGCGTGGAGGAGGAGACCAGGCGCCATCGCCGGAGGCCTCTGTATCTGTACGAGGTACCTTTCGAGGCTGCTACTTGTCCAATTCTCGGGAACGCCGAGGGGGGTTAAACGACTGAGCATGAGCGCTTATCCGGAGCTCCCGACAGCGACTTCGAGGCCTTTTTCTTCTTACGCCGCTCCACTTCAGGGGACCCCTGGTTGGAGTGCCACCGAGAACGCGGAGCCAAAGTGGGGGATCCCACCAGCGGAGGAACGACCGAGGGTGCTGCCGAGGATTCTGGAAAATGTCATCAGACTTCTGCTTATGGCTGAGCAGGGCCTTGGAAGATTTTTTCTTGCAAAGAGAGCAGAGCTCTGGGTCATGGTCGGCCCTAAGACACCGAAGACAACAGTCATGGGTGTCCGTGAGTGACATGTTCTTGGAGCATATGTCGCATTTTTTAAAGCCGGGGGCCATAGGGGCAAAAAGGACCCCCGCTAGGTCGAAGACCTTTGCGACCAGCGGTTGAAGAAAATAGGGGCGCGAAGCCTGAAGGAAAACACTTTTAACGAAAAATATCCCCTCGCTCGAGAGAAGAGAAGAGCAGGGGAGGAAGGAAGAGGACCAGTGCAACCGGAAAAAAACACGGCCCTGAGGCCTCCGAGGGACGAGGACGTGCGTCCGAAGGGCTCCGCGGAAAAAGGGAGACTGAGCAAGATGGCACCTTTTGGCAGGAAGAGGACCACGCATGTGTGGCAGCAATCCCAAAGGCTTTCTTTGAAAGCTGGGGAATTGCGCCACGCGGGCTCCGTCGGTGCCGACGTCACCGATAAGTGAGGACTGACTTCCTGCTTGTTCCTGGAGAAATACTTTGATCTCTGCTGCTGTCGTGGTACAGGTAAGAGGAGGCTCAGAGACTCCAGAGCTCCAGTCAAGAAATTGGGTGAGTGTATTTGCCACGGTGTTGATGGATGGCATTTTGCCGGGTCTCACACGGCTCTCTCAAAGCTCATGTCTTTCATCTCTGGTCTTCAATATCTTCTCCACTGCATCTCCTTTCTCCTGTTCTTCTTCACTGCACAATATAAGTTTGCAGAACAGACTATGTAACCATAACAATCTGACCGTCTCACTGTAGGCATAACTATCTTCCTTACCTCTTCGCACTGTTCCTTCAACACTTGCAGCTGGAAAAGGAGATGCCTGGGACCTTATATCCAATTGCTATTTATTTTTATATTGAACCAGTTCACCATATAAAACCCTAACACAGAATTCTACAATCAATCATTCTTAAGTTTTTCAGATTCTTTTCTTTCAGATTATGCTTGGAAATCCATATTCTCATGAACCTTAGAGCTGTTGTAAGCCATCTGCTATGTGACACTGATCCTATTGCCAAGAGTCAGATCATTTGGCAAGACACCTATTCTAATGCCAGTTACAATTCTACAGCCATAGATTTGATCTGTGCTTAAATCTTTGATCACTTCATCGCTGAGCTGAGGAAGATCAAGGCCAACAGAGATCTTAATAAAATCAGGATTTATTTCCAGTTCAGTAGCAGAATCCAGCATTTTTCCTATGGGACCTGCCCATTTGTTGTTGCTTAATGTTTTGCCATCTAAAGCAGTCACCAAGGGCCTCAATGGTAGTTTGCCTGCGTGCAGGTTACAGACAATCCACACCCGCTTCTTTTGTAGCTTATCCTCAACATACTGTATTGCATCACTCCTTCCTCCCAACCAGTGTTTACATTATAGGAACTGCCTCCAAAAGGTTGAAGAGTTGTTTGCTCCTCTTCTTCTCAGTTGTGCAGCCAAATTATCAGCAATTATTTCTGCATGAGTCTTCTCTTTAGTTGTTCTTGCAGGGACAAAATGCCACAGATATCTGCCTCCTGCCTCCATACAAACTGTGTAATGTTTGTCTTTCATCATACTTTGACACATTTTGCCATTCTCTTTTAACTTTAACACGAGCCTGGTATCATCATGATGACCATCAAAGAAAATGCAGCTGATGCCATTCTGTTGCAGTTCCTCCTCAAACTGTACCTCCAATTTTTTCATGATTCTTTGTTGTGATCAATCACCAAAGCAGTGTCCAAGTGAGTGATGAGTCCTGCATCAATCCAGGCAGCAGCAGCAATCTCTCTCAAAATATGTTGGTGATATCCTCAATATTATATTTTGGCCTCTTCCTAGCTTTCTCGAGAGCAACCGGAGCTTCCTCCATTGGTTCTTCTTCCACCACGTCAGCCATATCTCCCTGTTCTACTTCAAGCACAGAACTCTCCATCATCTCTTGGTCTGCTATTCTTTTTCACTCTTCATTCTCCTTCCTTTTTGCCTGCCCTTCTATAGTTTGTTTTCTGGTCTCAGGGAGGTCGACTGGTCCAATCTGATGAGGTCCAACACTCCCAACTTTTTCTCTTTGACCTTTTATAAAGGCCAACTCAATCACAGATCTTCTTCTCTCTGCTGCAGTCACAAAGTATGTGTATTCCACAGACACAGGCAGAATTGCCTCCCACATCAGTACAACTCTTTATCTCACAGTCTGTCAAGCTTCTCCATAAACCTCTCTCCTCCAGTTTTGCTCTGCCCACAGAAACATTGCTGGCTTGTTCCCACATGGATTTCAACTTTGCTTTAATCCTAACATGGCTGTTTATAACAGGACCACTGAATATTGGATTTGCTTTGTACCACTGAGCAAGTAATCCAGTCGTTAGGTCACTGACCAGTTTATCAGTGCTGTAATTCCAACTGTCTTGATCACTGAGGTCTCTCAAATACAACCCCTGTCTAATGAGATCCCTGACAGTTGGTAGTTCAGCTACAGGTAGTTTCTCTGCCTGATCCCACCAAATGATGTAAATGAGTCTAAACTTGCAGTCTTGTTTTTCTATTGTTTTTTTTTTTCAATATAAGATTATTGCTATGACGATGCTATGTTGAAAACCTATGTACATGTATGAGAAAATGAAACGAATGTGTTAGTGTCAATATGGGTAAATAAGTAAGACAAATTGATAACGGAGGCACAAAAGGCATTAATATCCAATGCACACCCACACAAAAACTATTCAGAGCACTTAAGCATATCTCAGTAATTTGTGTATTTTTGGATAATTTCCTAGAAATTACAGGTACGTAAATAACATATTACACAAAATTTAAAGCTAGTTGTTGATGTGCCACATGAAATTGTACCATTTTTTCACTAGTGCTTTTTAAAATTATGACGACATCTCCAAAACTGACACACCTTAATGAGCCACCAATGATTTTTTCAGGGAGGGGGGAATTGGGATGAGGGGAACTGGGATGAGGGCTCATGGGGCCACCAAAGATTTTTAAAAGATGGGGGGCGGGGCAGGCACCAGTCCCCCCAACATTGTGCCAATGGCATCGGGGACGTTCCCGGATGCCCGGATCATATAAGGTGAAGTAGCTCTGGGACAGCATATAAAATTTGCGTAGACTCCTGTGCCATGTGTTTGGCTTGCTCTCCCAGTTTAACACTAACATTTTGCACACAGGTTAATCTGCGTATAGAATCGCTGCACAAAATGTCAGTGTTAAACTAGTGCTATGAAACACTGTGCTAGAGCTTTAAGCACTGGACTTTAGCTGGGGTTTCTGCATCGGCCTGAAAGAGCAACTGCTACAGGATGAGGACAAGAAATTTCAGCAGGAAAGCACATGAGGACACAGTGGGAACATATTCTCCCATTTCCAGTAGTTCATTTTACCTCTTGAGGTAATTCCTACTTCAGGAAGGAAAAGTATATGGGGAAAGGAGGAGCAACTGCGAGAACTCACTGAGCATTCTCATACACAATTCAAGTTGTGACATGCTGTAGTTTTTCTGACAGAGCTGCAAAACGATATACAAGCAAAGATACAGCTGAGATGTAGAAGAGCAGCATGAAAAGAGTAAGGAAGATAACAAAATTTCAAGGGATCAGGAGTTAGGAAGCTAGGTGTGGCTATGTAGGGAATGATTGGAGCTGTCAGAAAAAGCCCTGGGAAAGATTGTAAGGCAGCTAAATGAACAGAGGGACAATTATTCAAAAACCAACTCATTCAGTTAGTCAACGGAAATATCTACAGAAAACTCATCATGCTTGTACTCTACCAGAGAAAGTACAGATTTCTTTGTTTCAACTATCTACAGTAAGACCCTTGTTTATTTGTAATAAAATAGTTGGCGATTAAGAAATCAAATCTTTTTAATCTGGCGTAACATGCTGACTAGTAGTACAGCAAATATGTGCCATGAGGTCAGTTAAAAAAAATGCATTGCAATGCATGCATGCAGGAGCTCCTGGCAACCCAGCAGCTCCTGGGTTTTCTTGGCAGTGTGACTGGAAGTAGATTGCCAGGCCTTTCTTCCAAGGCAATGGAGGGTTAAGTAACTTACCCAAGGCCATAAGGAGTGCTAGTGGGAATCGAACCGTAGTCACTTAGTTACTAAGCCAGTGCTCTAACCATTAGGCTACTCCTCCACTCCATGAGGTTAGTAGAAAGACTAAATAAATTGTATTCAGTTGCTGCACGTTAAAATTAACAAATGAAAAATAACCAACTACAGGTCAATGTCATTTCCTGCCCTATGACAATTTCTCATAAAATGTTCATTAAGCATAAGACAAATGTTCAATAAGCATAAGACAAACCAAAATACAGTACATTTTGTAAAACATTTGTTAGATTTATACCCGCCTGAACTGGTTTAGAAATATTCTCTTAAGCAAAAGAGACAAAGAGTACAGTTCTGTGTAAATGAACATTTTTTTGTGTATGCAGAATCTGATGTTTGGTGCCACACAGGATTACTGCAGCAATATATTAGAAATGGCACAAAGGTATAAAACAGACTTGATGAATAGCATATCAATCACCATAATATCTCTGCACAATTTACATGATCTATCTGTATGAGCAAAATTATAATACTGTGATGTGTACAATGTTTTCCACATTCAGTGACAAAACAGAAAGACAACTATGATTTCTCCTTAAAAGCAACCAGCATAAATCAACACAGTAGCCTGTGATATCTACACATGCCAAAGACGCAGGACTAAACCACTTGTTGAAGATAAATGTTGAACATTGCAACCAGGGGATTCAGTTAATTATCTGTAGAAGTAAAAACAATTCTATATCCAAATTTGGAACTATGCCCATGTGTTTTGCAATTTAATAATAACTTGCAAGTAATTTTAATAAATAAAATAGACTACATTTTGGAAGTGAATTTGCTTTTAGCTTTTACATTTGTTCAAGATTTTTGGCAGCTAAAAAGCCTCTCCAAACTGAGGTTAGCAGAAGCCCCACTGGCAATGAATGAACATCTGAATCTCTATTCAAAATGAAATAAATACATTTTTCAGACATCAGTTTGTAGTATAACCAAAATGTACATTCTTTTTTTTTTCTTCAGTCAATAAAAATATTAATCAGATTACAAGTGCAATTTAGGAAAAATAGCTCTAATAAGATATCTAAAATAGCATGTATTTTTATTTAAAGCTGCAGTTTCATTTCAAAAATAGGAGGTTAATTCTTGCAGTAAATGTATTCCTAAAGGTCAAAAGCCCTTCAGATTCAACCAATGCTACAAGTTAACCAATGTGCAAATATACAACTCTTTTTTAGTACTACCAATCAAATGCTTTCTATTTCTATGAAATCTGGATGCCTATGGTGAAACAGAAGCAGTTTCTAGCATACAGATGATTAAATACTTGTATAAATATTATAAATATTCTTTTAAGATATATGAAAATTCACACTGCATACAATTTTATGACCATTTCATCATAATACGTCGAATATGTCAACGCCTTCATATAACACATGTAATCATGTCTAACTCAGGCACATTTAGGGACCCTTTTACTAAAGTGTGCCAAGCAGGTAAAGCACAGTTACTTACCTGTAACAGGTGATCTCTGGGAACAGCAGGAATAAGTCTTCACATATGGGTATCGTCGGTACCGACGGAGCCCTGCGCGGGAACGCTCCCCAGCGTCCAAAAGAAAAGCTTTTGGGAGCATCCCACAGCGCCTGCACGCTGCCTTCCCGCCTTTCCTAACTGTCTCTCTCCAGTTCAAGTTTTAAAGCTGAGACAAAGAGAGAGAGAGAGGAAAGGAAAGATAGATAGAGAGATACAACTCGTGGGGAGGTGGGTGCGTTGTGAAGACTTATTCCTGCTGTTCCCAGAGATCACCTGTTACAGGTAAGTAACTGTGCTTTCTCCAGGAACAAGCAGGAATGAGTCTTCACATATGGGGACTCCCCAGCTAGAGATGCCTGGGAGATCATCCAGATTGTGAGTCCCTGGGAAGGGCTCCACTTCCACCCATGAATCTCAGGCATCCAGTCAGGGATGGAGGGTAGGAGTTGATTAGGTATGGAACAGGTGTTTGAGAACAGTCTGACCAAACAAGGCATCCCGGCGGGAGTCCTTGTCCAAGCAGTAATGGGCTGTGAAGGTATGAACCGATGCCCAGGTGGCCGCTCGACAGATTTGGTCGATGGACACAGAGTTTAGATGAGCCATAGAGGTTGCCATGGCCCTCACATTGTGAGCTATGACATGGCCCTCCAGAGAAAGGTTCTTACTCTAGTAGGCGAAGGAAATACACTGAGCAATCCAATTGAACAGAGTTCTCTTAGAGACTGGAAGTCCTAAATGAGAAGGATCAAAAGCAACAAAAAGTTGAGAGGACTTTCTATGTTGCTGTGTCCTTTGTAAGTAGAAAGCGAGTGCTCTTTTACAATCCAGGGTATGAAGATTCCTCTCTGCACTTGATGCATGAGGTCCTGGAAAAAAGACAGGTAAATACACCTCCTGGTTCAGATGAAAAGGTGAGACCCACTTTAGGCATAAAGTGTGGATTAGTTCTGAGGACTACCTTGTCATGATGGAACCTTGTATAAGGAGGATTAGCCACTAAAGCACAGTTACTTACCTGTAACAGGTGATCTCTGGGAACAGCAGGAATTAGTCCTCACATATGGGTACGTCGGTACCGACGGAGCCCGTGCGGGAAAGCTCCCCAGCTTCTTAGAATAGAAGCTTTTGGGACCTCCCACTGCACCTGCGCACTGCCTTCCCGCCTTCCTGACCCGCTCTCCTCAGTTTCGAGTTTATAGCTGAGTCAACAGAGAGAGGACAGGAAGATAGATAGATAAAAGATACAACTCCTAGGGGAGGTGGGTGGGTTGTGAGGACTAATTCCTGCTGTTCCCAGAGATCACCTGTTACAGGTAAGTAACTGTGCTATCTCCAGGAACAAGCAGGAATAAGTCCTCACATATGGGGACTCCCTAGCTTAGATGCATGGGATCCCCTGTAAAGGTTCGCCATCTTCGTATGGATCTCAGGCATCCATTCTGGGAAGGTGGGCAGGAGTTGTTTAGGAATGGAACAGGTGCTTGAGGACAGCCTGGCCAAACAAGGCATCCCGGCGGGAGTCCTGTCCAAACAGTAATGGGCTGTGAAGGTATGAACCGAGGCCCAGGTAGCGGCTCGACAGATCTGATCTATGGAAACAGAGTGCAGATGAGCCATAGAAGTTGCCATGGCCCTCACATTGTGAGCAGTGACATGGCCTTCCAGAGAAATGTTTTTGCTCTGGTAAGCAAAAGAAATACACTGAGCAATCCAATTGGAAAGTGTACGCTTGGAGACTGGAAGTCCCAAATGGGAAGGATCAAAAGCCACAAAAAGTTGAGAAGACTTTCGATGTGGCTGAGTCCTATTAAGGTAAAAAGCGAGAGCTCTTTTACAATCCAGAGTATGAAGGTTCCTCTCTGCATTGGATGCATGAGGAGCTGGAAAAAAGACAGGTAGATATACCTCTTGATTAAGATGAAAAGGCGAGACCACTTTAGGCATAAAGTGGGGATTCGTCCTAAGGACCACCTTATCATGATGAAATCTTGTGTAAGGTGGATTAGCCACTAAAGCCTGCAGCTCACTGATGCGGCGAGCCGAAGTGACTGCAATGAGGAAGATGACCTTCCAGGAAGAAATTTCAAGGAGGTGGAAAACATTGGCTCAAAAGGTGGCTTCATAAGTTGACCGAGCACTAGATTCAAATCCCATGCGACCGGGGGTGGTCTGATGGGAGGTTTAGTGAGAGTCAGGCCTCTCATGAATCTTGCAACAAGAGGATGAGAGGAGATAGGTTGTCCATTTATATGTTTCAAGGATGCTGCAATAGCACTTAAATGGACTCTTACCGAATTCGTCTTGAGGCCTGCATTGGATAGATGCAGGAGATAATCAAGAAGAGAATTCAAAGGAAGTGCCAGAGGGTCAAGACCCTGCTGAGCACACCAAATGGAAAAACGTTTCCATTTGAAAGCATAGGAACGCCTGGTAGAGGGTTTCCTAGAGGCAGAAAGGATATCTTTCACTGGTTGGGAAAGATGAAAGTCTTGAAGGCTTAAGCCTTCAGTAACCAAGCACTGAGGTGAAGGGATTTGGGGTTTGGGTGCCACAAAGTCCCCTCCTCCTGAGACAGGAGGTCTGGCGCAGCTCCCAGATCCAAGTAGGATCCCTGGGAGAGCTGTAGAAGTAGAGGAACCACACTTGGCGTGGCCAGCGTGGAGCTATGAGGATCATAGTTCCATGATCCCTCTGGAGTTTGAACAGAGTCTTGGGAATCAAAGGAATGGGTGGAAAGGCATATAGGAATGCCTGATTCCAATTCAGGAGAAAGGCGTCTGTAGCCTGAGCTCCCTGACACGGAGTTCTGGAAAAGAACCGGGGAAGTTTGGCATTCCACGGACTTGCAAAGAGGTCTATGTCCGGGGTCCCCCATTCCTGAAAGATTCGGTTTATTTGGTCCAAATGTAGGGACCATTCGTGTGGCAGCAGAACTCGACTGAGCCTGTCTGCCCGAGAGTTTTGAACTTCTGGGAGATACACTGCTAGCAGGTGAATCTGATGCTCTCTGGCGAAGGCCCATAGTCCTTAGAGCTTCGTTGCAAAGCGACAGAGAGCCCGTCCCTCCTTGTTTGTTTATGTAAAACATGGCCACCTGATTGTCCGTCTGAACTAGGACAGTGAGGTTGGCTAGGAGGGAGTGGAAGACCTTGAGGGCAAGGTAAATTGCTCGCAGTTCCAGAAGATTGATATGAAGGGTGGACTCCTGTAGAGACCAAGTGCCCTGAGTGGAGAGAGTTTGCAGATGGGCTCCCCACCCTGTTTGGGAGGCATCTGTTGTGAGGGTTGCTTGGGGTAGCAATGGTTGAAATGGAGACCCCAACAACAGATTCTTGGTGGAAGTCCACCAGTGGAGGGACCAAAACAGACGATCGGAGGTTTGTATTTGGTCTGAGAGCGCTCCTGACGCCTGAGTCCACTGAGTGGCCAGGGTCCATTGAGCTGCTCTCATATGAAGACGAGCATAGGGCACCACATGCACTGTGGAGGCCATATGACCCAGTAGGCGTAGCATTTTCCCTGGCTGTCAAGTGAGTGCTGGACTGAGCTTGGGAGGCCAAACTCAGGAGGCGCTGGCCTCGAACATGTGGAAGGTAGGCCCTTGCAGTGATGGTGTCCAACTGGGCCCCTATGAATTCTAGAGATTGAGTAGGGATGAGTTGGGACTTGGGAAGGTTTACTACCAGTCCCAGATACTGCAAAAGGCTCCTTGTGTGGTCCAGGGAAATCTGGGCCTGTGACTGAGTTGGAGCTCGGATGAGCCAGTCGTCCAGATATGGGAAGACAAAGATTCCCATGCCTCTTAGAAATGCGGCTACGGACTGCCATGCATTTTGTGAATACTCTTGGAGCAGAGGCTAGACCGAAGGGGAGTACTCTGTATTGGAAATGTTTTCCCTGAAACAGAAAGCGAAGATACTTTCTGTGGGATGGATGGATGAGTATATGTGTATACGCATCCTGTAGGTCTAGAGAACAAAGCCAGTCCTGACCCTGGAGGTAAGGAAGGAGAATGCCGAGAGACAGCATTTTGAATTTCTCCTTGAAGAGAAATTTGTTCAATTCTCTCAGATCTAGGATTGGTCTGAATCCCCCTGTCTTCTTTGGAATGAGAAATAAGGGGAGTAGAAACCGGACCCTTGTTGAGGAAGAGGAACCTCTTCTATGGCCCCTTGGGCAAGAAGAGAGGAAACCTCTTGACCCAACAGGGTTAGGAGAGATGGGGGAGAATTGAATGGTCTCACCATATGATGGGGAGGAAGGCTGGAGAAATGAAGTTTGTAACCCTCTCGAATGATAGAGAGGGTCATTGTTCTGTTGTGATTTGTTCCATCTGGGAGCAAAGTGAAACCACCCTTCCGGGTATGGTGAGAGGTTCTGGTTGTGTTAGAACCAGAAGTGGCAAGTTCCCTAGGAGCAAGTCAAAACCCCTGAGGGGTTGGAGCCTGCTGAGCTACAGTAGCTGCTGCAGGCTTAGTTCGTGCTTGTTTGGATTGCTGACGCTTAGCAGTATAGCGAGTTGAGAAGACTGCTGGCCAGTATTTGAAGCAACTCTGGCCTTCTTATAGTAAGGCCTTTTAAAAGACTTTTTCTTAGTAGGAATTGAAGTGGACTTTGAAAGTCTTTCCAAGGTGGCATTTTCAGCATCCATCTGGGTGGCTTTGATTTGCCACTCTTCCCCAAATAAGTTCTCACCTGTACAGGGCAGATTCCGTAAGCCATCTAGAACCCAAGGTTCCAGATCAGAGGCCTGGAGCCAAGCAAGACGTCGGGCTGCAATAGCAATGCCCGAAGCCCTACTGGCTCCCTCAAAGGAATCATATGCTGCCCTATTAGAGAACTTAGAAACCTCTATGAGTTGTTTCACTAGGGAAAGGAATCCCTGCTTTTTATCCTCAGGGATAATGTGGGCAAAATTGCCGACACCTTTTTGGCAAGTTCCTCCAGGAACATGCCCATATAGAGACTGTAGGAATTAATCCTGGCTATAAGCATACTAGCCTGGAAAATTTTCCTACCAAAAGAGTCCAAGGTCTTACATTCCCGTCCTGGAGGGGTGGTAGAGTGCCTTTTGGTACTCCTAATCTTCTTCATTGCAGACTTCACCACAATAGAGTGGTGGGGCAATTGAGTCTTGTGGAAACCAGGAGAAGGAGGGACCCTATACATGGTGTCCAACCTACGGGAATAAGGAGACAAAGTCAAAGGATTTTCCCAGAAATCCATCAGTTGTTCTTGAAGGATTTCATGGATAGGCAGGGTAACTGCCTCCTTAGGGGCCTTTGAGTATCCCAAAATATCCAGTTTTTTGGATCTGGGTTCCTTTTCAGAGGATGTGGTAATAGAAAGGGCTGTAGCCGTATCTAAAACAAAGTCCTGGAAGGACAAATCCTCTGGAGGGACATTCTCCTTTTAGGAGAAGAGGGCTCCTCAGGTAAGTTGAGTGAAAACTCAGCAGAATCATCAGAGGAGTGAAAATCCTCAGAGGAATCGGTGCTTTCTCTAACGCACGATACGCGTACCGATCGGTATCGATATCGGGGCGTATCGGGTATGGAACCGGTATGGAGCGAAAGCCCATACGGTACCGACTTGCGTTTAGAGGTGGAACGGCCTCGATACCGGCATGGCGGACGATACCGGTATCGGGCCCGGAACCGCTGAAAGCGGAACCGATGGCGTTGCAAGCTTTAATGAAAGCCATGACGGCCTGCTGCATGGACTGTACAGTATCGCCCATGGACGCCATAGCTGCCTGGATGTCGGTACCGGAGTGACCCGGTACCCCAGAGCAGGCTAACAGGTGATCTGTCGAGGCCGTAGCATCGATATCAACCTGAGACCCCTGAATTGGCGTTTTGGGAAGTTGGACTTCCCGCCGGGGTTGTTTGGCTGGGGCAGGGTCCTCAAGTTCTAAGCTAAGAGCCTCTCGATGCTTTGAAGGAGATTTGCTCTTTGAGGACTTGCCCACAGAAGGTTTGGTTACCTGAGATCCATCCGGAGAAGAAGACCTGGATGACTGTGATGCTGTATTCTCCTGAAGCAAACAGCACATGGAATTTGTTGGCCCGGTTCTGCAGCCCACGTTTAGACATGTGGGAGCAAGATGGGCAGTCCGGTATGGAATGGTCAGGCCCCAAAACATTTCAGACACCAGTCATGGGTGTCTGTGACTGAAATAACAGCATTACATTTGGTACACTTCTTAAATCCAGGGGCTGGCTTCTCCATGAGGAGAAATTGAGTAGGCCGAGAGGCCTCTCTGAAGTGACCAAAAAGCTAAAAAAATAAGAAAAAGAATTAATAATTTTTTTTTTGTAAAGAAAGAAAGAAAAGACCGGCGATACCGGTATCGGTATGGGGAAGGCAGGTACGCGGTCTAAAGAAACAAATAAAATAACAAATTCTTCAGCGGTGACAGGAACACGACCTGCTGGCTCCGCGGAAAAAGAGAAACTGAGGAGAGCTGTTCAGGAAGGCGGGAAGGCAGTGCGCATGTGCAGTGGGAGGTCCCAAAAGCTTCTATTCTAAGAAGCTGGGGAGCTTTCCCGCACGGGCTCCGTCGGTACCGACGTACCCATATGTGAGGACTTATTCCTGCTTGTTCCTGGAGATAGCTTGCAACTCACTGATACGGCGAGCTGAGATGACTGCAATGAGAAAAATAACCTTCCAGGAAAGGAATTTCAAGGAGGTAGTAGCTAAGGGTTCAAAGGGTGGCTTCATAAGCTGGCCAAGAACCAGATTCAAGTCCCATGCCACTGGAGATGGTCTAATGGGAGGTTTAATCAAAAGAAGGCCTCTCATGAATCTTGCTATAAGAGGATGAGAGGAAATAGGTTGTCCATTGAGAGGCTTAAGGGATGCTGCAATAGCACTCAAATGGACCCTGATTGAATTTGTTTTAAGGCCTGCATGGGATAAATGCAGCAAATAGTCTAGTAAAGAATTCAAAGGTATTGCAAGAGGGTTGAGACCCTTCTCTGCACACCAAATGGAAAACCTTTTCCATTTAAAAGCATATGAATGTCTGGTGGAAGGCTTTCTGGAAGCATGAAGGATATCCTTCACTTGCTGAGAAAGGTGTAAATCCTGAAGGTCTAGGCCTTCAGCAACCAGGCCCTGAGATGAAGAGACTGAGGATTTGGGCGCCACAAGGTTCCCTCCTCCTGGGAGAGGAGATCTGGAGCAGACCCCAGGTCTAGGGAGGGAGCTTTGAGAGAGATGCAGAAGTAGAGGGTACCACACTGGCGTGGCCAAAGTGGTGCTATGAGGATCATAGACCCCTTTTCTCTCTGGAGCTTGAACAGAGTCTTGGGGATGAGGGGAATAGATGGAAGGGCATAGAGGAAGTCTTGCCCCTAATGAAGGAGGAAGGCATCCCTGGCCTGAACTCCCTGACATGGAATCCTGGAACAAAACTGGGGAAGTTTGGCAATCCACGGACTTGCAAACAGGTCTATGTCCTGGGGTTACCACAATCCGGGCAAAACCATCCCTGGCTATCTGGGTCCCATGGAGGACCATTCGTGCTGAAGCAGAACTCGACTGAGTCTGTCTGCCCCAAGAGTTTTGAACCCCGGGAAAGAGGATACACTGCCATGAGATTGGATTTGATGCTCGTCTGGCGAAGGACCACAATCTCAGAGCTTCGTTGCAAAGCGACAGAGAAGCCAGTCCCTCCCTGCTTGTTTCACGTAGAACATGGCTACTTGGTTGTCCGTGGGGATGAGGTACTGTCTTGTAGCTGAGCAGGGAAGTGGAAGACTGAGAGCTAGAGAAAGATTGCTCTGAGTCGAGAGCTAGAAAGATTGCTCTGACTCCAGAGGGTGATATGTATAGATGTCTCCTGTGGAGACCAGATGGCCCTGGGTGGGAGAGATCTTGTAGATGAGCTCCCCAACCCTGTTTGGAGAGGCTGTCTGTTGTAGGGTTGCTTGGGGTAATGCCTGTTGAAAGGGGGACTCCCAGCAACAGATTTTGAGTGGACTTCCAGTTAGAGGAGGGGACCAAAAAGAGGCGACTGGAGGTTTGCTATTTTGGTCTGTACAGGCAACCTGAGGCCTGGGTCCATTTGGTGGATAGAGTCCACGGCGCTGCCCTTCATGTGAAGGTGGATGCATAAAGGAACCACATGCACAGTGGATGCCATGTGGCCTAAGAGTTGCAACATCTCTCGAGCAGTTAAATGGGATTTTAACTGAATCTCTGGGAGGCTAACGGATGCACAAGCGTAGGCAAACGGGCCTGAGGAAGATAGGCCCTTGCAGTTTGTGGTATCCCAGTAAAGGCCCCTATAAATTACTCTAGATGGACTGAGTAGGGGTGCGATGGGGATTTTGAATGAATGTTATTACCACAAGTCCCAGATACTGAAAGAACACGCCTTGTGCAGGCCAGGGAAAGGTCTGGGCCTCTGACTGGGATTGAGGACTCGGATGAGCCCAGTCGTCCAGATATGGGAATACTAATATTCCCTAGAGTGCGCAGGAATGCAGCTACCTACTGGCATGCATTTTGTGAACACTCTTGGAGCAGGAGGCCAGACTGAAAGGAAGCACTTTGTATTGGTAGTGCTTATCAGCTTGGTAAAGGAAACCCGAGAGGAACCTTTACCTGTGTGTTGGATGGCTGAAGGACATCGGGTGTACGCATTCGTGAGATCTAGAGAACAAAGCCAGTCCTGACTCTGGGAGGTATTGAAGGAGAGTTGCCGAGAGGAAGGTCATCTTGAATTTCTCCTTGCATAGAAAAATGGGTTCAATTCTCTGAGATCTAATCTGGGTCCCCTGTAGCCCCCCCGTTTTCTTTGGCATGCGAAAATAGGGGGAGTAGAACCCTGAGGCCTAGACTGTTGAAGAATGGGGTAGCTTTTCTATTGTCCCCTTGGGAAATCACGGTAGTCACCTCCTGACCTAGAAGGTCGAGGGGAGAGTTTGGAGAATTGAACGTGTCTCACCATGGTGTGGGAGGAAGATCGGGAGAAATGAAGTTTGTACCCTCTCTTATGATGGAGAGGGTCCTCTGCTCTGTGATGTGATTTGCTCCCATCTGGGAGCAAATGAGCTAACCTTCCTGGATGGTGAGAGGCTCTGGCTGTTGTAGAGCCAGAAAGGCTAAGTTCTCTAGTATCAAGTCCCAACCCTGAGGAGGTTGGGACTGCTGAGTTTGCAGCAGTTCCTGCAGCCTGAGGCCTGGCCTGTTTAGGCTGCTGACGCTTAGTAGCAAAGCGACCTGTAGAGGATTGCTGGCCAGAAGTGGAAGGAAATCTTGCTCCTTTTGTAAAAAGGCTTTTTTGAAAGGTTTTTTCTTGGCTGGAATGGAGCAGTAGACTTTGAAAGTCTATCTAAAGCAGAGTTCTCTGCATCCATTTGAGTGGCCTTTATTTACCACTCTTTGCCAAAGAGATTTTCACCTGTGCAGGGCAGATTTCCTAAGCCATCTTGAACCCAGGGCTTCAGATCAGAGGCCTGGAGCCAAGCAATTCTGCGTGCACCTATGGCAACTGCCTGAGGCTCTGCTGGCCCTCAAAGGAGTCAAAGGCTGCCCTGTTGGAAAACTTGGAAACATCTTGAGTATGCTTAAGCCAAAGGATGAATTCATCTCTTGTATCTTCTGGAAGAAAAGGGAGAAAGTTGTGCAGCTGTTGTGTAACTTCCTTTGAAACATACCCATGTAAAGGCTATATGAGTTGATTCTAGCAATAAGCATACTGGGCTTGGAAGATTTTCCTACCAAAGGCATCCAAAGTCCGGCATTCTCTTCCTGGAGAAGCAGAGGAGTGTCTTTTTGTACTCTTTATGCTTTTTCATAGCAGACTGCACCACAATGGAGTGGTGAGGAAGCTGAGTTTTCTGAAATCCAGGACAAGGAGGAACACGGTCCATAGTGTCCAACCTTCTAGAATGAGAAGGGAAGGGTGAGAGGAGTCTCCCATAAGTCAATCATATGATCATGAAGAATCTCATGATTGGCACGGTGACTGCCTCTTTAGGAGCCTTAGGAGTATCCTAAAATATCTAATTTTTTTGCTCTAGGTTCTGTTTCAGAGGTTACTGAAATAGAGAGTCCTTTAGCCACTTCTATTATGAAGTCCTGAAAGGACAAATCCTCAGGAGGAGACATTCTCCTTTTTGGAGAAAGTAGGACATCCTCCGGAAGGGTAATTGGATACTTCAGGAGACTCCATCTGATGAATCAGAATCATCAGAGGAATGATAAGTATCCGTCTGGTCAGCTTCTAACGATCGATAACACGTATCGATCGGGTGACCGACATCGGGCGTCCCCGGTACCGGATCGGTACCCGAAGAAATAGCCCTGGGACAAAGAACCGGAGTCGGTATTCCTGCGGCGATGTCGATTGCAGCTGGTACCGACAACGTGGGCTCGTATGTCGCCGGTCCCATCGGCGTCGGCAGCTTTAATAAAGGCCGTTATTTAGCCTGCTGCATGGATTGAACAATTGGCTGATCCATGGACGGCCACGATTGCCTGGAGGTCGGTACCGGGAGGCAAAAGTGCCGGGACCCCAGAGGCAATCTAAAAGTGGGCTCGGTCCGAGGCCGTGCCATCGATTGTCAACCTGTAACCCCATAGGAAGGAGCTTTGGAAGCCGGAGCTTCCACCCGCCGGGGTGTTTTGGCTGGGGCAGGATCCTCGAGGGCAAGCCCGGAGGCATCCCCGATGCTTAGTAGAGGGAGGATTTAACCTTCAAGGAACCTGCTAGGTTTATGGTTTGGTTACCTGAGATCCATCAGGAGAAGAAAGACTCTGGAAGATGTCGATGCCACCGCCGGGTTGCATCAGCGGGAAACAGCACATGGAGCTTTGCTGCTCGGTTCTGTAACCCCCGTTTAGACATTAGAGAGCAGGACTGGGGACAATCCGGAATGGATAGTTCAGGACCCAAAAATTTAAGACACCATTCATGGGTATCTGGAACAGAAATAGTACCGCTACAACTTAGTGCATTTTTTGAACACGGAGGCTGCGTTTTTCCATGAGGGAAAATTTTCTTGTGGGCCTGAGGCCGAAGAAGGAAAAATACACCAAGTGAAGGAAAAATATCGATTTTTTTTTTTTTTTTTAAAGAAAGACAAGAAAAGAAGAAGGACTGGCGGCGGGTGGGGTACCGGTCCAGAGTCGGGGAAGGGCAGGACACGCGACCAAAGAAATCTAAATTTAGAAAACAAATAAGAATTTCTGACAGCGGTGGTGACAGGAACCACGGACCTGCTGGCTCCGCGAACAGAAGAAAAGAATACTGAGGAGAGTTGGTTAGGAAAGGCGGGAAATAGCAGCGCGCAGGCGCTGTGGGATGCTCCCAAAAGGCTTTCCTTTTTGGGAAGCTGGGGGAGCGTTCCCGCAACCTGCTCCGTCGTGGTACCGATCGTACCCATTATGTGAGGACCACATTCCGGCTTGTTCCGTGGAGATAAGGCCTTCGCCCTGAAGGGTGTCCAGCCTTGCTCCTATGAACTCCATGTTCTGGGATAGGAGCAAAGTGGACTTTGCGACCATAGTTTATGGACAAAACCCCAACTTCTGAAGCAGAGCCACAGTGTCGAAAGGGTGGTCTTGGACTGGACCTCCTGTTGAAGGACTAGCCCCTTATGAGCCAGTCGTCCAGGTATGGGAACACAAAAAGACCTTGAAGCCTTAGGTAGGCGCGCCACCACCGCCAGGGCACTGTTGTGAACACCCTGGGGGCGGAGGGTTAGGCCAAAGGGTAGTACTCTGTACTGAGTAGTGGCTTTCCTCCCACAACAAATCTGAGATATTGTCTGTGGGTCTGGATGAATAAGGATGTGGAGTATAAGCCATCCTTTAGATCTAAGGAGCAAAAGCCAATCTCCCTGCTGCGAGGTTAGGGGCAGGCAGGATTCCAAGGGTAAGTCATCTTGAACTTTTCCCGTCGCCAGGAACTTGTTGAGGTTTCGCAAGTCTAGGATGGGTCTGAGGCCTCCTGTGTCTTTTTGGGTAACCAGGAAAAGGACCTGGAATAAAGCACAGTTACTTACCTGTTGAACAGGTGATCTCTGGGAACAGGCAGGAATTAGTCTTCCCATATGGGTACGTCGGTACCGACGGAGCCTGCAACGGGAATGCTTGCCCAGCTTTCAATCAGAGAAGCTGTTGGCAGCATCCCTCGCGCCTGCAACCCAGTGACTTCCCGCCTTCTCCACAGCCTCTCTTCAGTTGAGTTTCAGAAGCTGAGACAAAGGCGAGGAGAGAAAAGGAAAAAAAAGATAAAAAAGATGCAACTCCTAGGGGAGGTGGGAGGGGTTGTGAAGACTACTATTCCGGCTGTTCCCATAGATCACCTGTTACAGTAAGTAACTGTGCTAATCTCCAGGAACAAGCAGGAATGAGTCGTTCACATTGCGGGACTCCCTAGCTGGAGATTCCACAGGGGGTTGGGGGAGATCCCATAAAAATGCCAGTGCCTGGAATAGGGGTGCATTTTGTCTCCAGGAATCCCCGGCATCCAATGTGGGATGGAGGGTAGAGTTGACATAAAATTAAAGGAAGCTGTGAGGAAAGAAACAGCATAGTCAAGGACTAGAGGGTTCTACATACTACAGTATTCCTTTGGTAGATATGAATGAGTAGCATTAAAACACATTTTAATGTTTAAAACAAAACACTTAAAAAAAGCAGCTTACCTACTGGTATTGTAGGAATTAGGAAAGCATGATGGAGTCTACTGGACTAAGCAAGTGGCGGAATCTGCAAGGTGACCTCTCATGTAGTGAGGATGAAGGTCCAAGACTTGGAGGTCGTAGATGATCCAAGGTGTCAACTGGGTAGGAGTAGACGTCAAGGTCTTCAATGGCAAGCTTTATGGGAAAAGCTGAAAAACTCCTCCTTTAGTAGAAGTCTATTAACATTGAGGACTAACGGAAGAAAACGGACGGAGTTTGAAGAAACTATCCCAGTCCTGGCGGGAAGAGGGGGACTGGGGAAAACCCTATTCCCTCGGAAAACAGTTGTGTATTTTAAGATAAAGATGTAGACTGTTTTTCCTAGGCTGGCGAGGAGATAAGGAAGCAAAAAAACAGTGAAAGCTTGATGCTTCAAGACAAGAAAAAATGGAAGATGTTAGCACCAAAGTGGTTATTGGTGCCTAACAGATTCTGTAATCGTAATATGGTATGAGAGGTATGGCGACAGACTGTCTAGAACCTCTAGGAGGTAAAACATGTAGTAGAAACAGTAAGGGTGAATAAGGTGGGGTATAAGACAGACCAACCCTTAAGAAGCCCCCCATCGCAAACCACATATACATAGGGATATATATACGTGGCTGGAATATAAGTATATATATATATATTCCTAGTATACATATTATATATATATATATAAATATACATATGTCCAGATATATTAGGCTATGGGTGGTGGAAAATTACATAGCAAAATATATATCTATATAAAGATATGATATACTTAGATATATGTTAATTTGTGGGGCATGGTTTAGCCACCACCAGAGTAATGATATAGGATGTAGGACAGTATATGGAGATGCTACATATAAGACAAGAGATTGAAGGATACATGTCTATTCACCCAGCCCCATAAGTGCATATGGGGTATATAAGAGAAAAAGATTCTGCGTTCTACAAGAGGGTGAGCCCCGCCCAACCCTTTTGGGGGAGATATGTAATAGAGAATCTATTGTTCGTGGGTTGAGGGATGCAAGAAGGCAATCCCATGAGCTAACCGTGGTGATGTTCGCGTGTGAGAAAAGATGAAGATATGAAGCCTGTAAGGAACAAGGCGGGAGTTCTACAGAACACTGGGGAGGGACATGGGAGATGCATTTGGATTTTCACGCAGAAAGAAGAATGATAACTCTTGTTTAACAACCCCAGGCTAGAGGGGGGATGAAGAAACCCTTACAGGTTATAGGAAGGGTTTATCAGTTTTTTCGGTCTAATAAGAGAGGAATTTCAGAGACAAGGTTAATGCTCTATAGCAAGGCCCGCCTAAGTAGAAAGCTTCTCTGAAGACTGGCAGAGAGCATTGTGGCGCGGAGGAGAGCTATGAGATAAACTGACTGAAAGTCAGATTATGTGTGAGCCATATCCTAGAAAAAGGAGATGGTTAGATAATGTGAGAAAGCCTAAACGGTAGTAGGAGGATCCACGATAGTTTGGAAATCACTACTGAGGCTAGACAAATTTTGAACAAGGGACTGGAACCTGGACAAAGTCCCAGTAATACAATTACTGTAAACTCCTGCAGGCAGAGCTGCTGACAGAAACAGCAGAGAGATTGTCCTGTGCTGAATAAAGAAAAATCAGACAAGAAAAGAGAGGGGATATCTCTTCTCCCTGTCTGGGGAACGAGCTTGCCAGAGCAGTAGGTTCAGTATGGTAGCCCTCAAGTAGTTGAAGGGTGACGTACCCATCAGGGTAAGTCAACTGAAGGAACAAAATTTTCAGTTGGGAAAGAAACTATCAGGGGATAGTTGCAACTGCTCTTCTAGAGAGTAAGAAGAGGAGAAGTGTGGTAGTCCCTGAACAAAAAAATTTTTCCGACAGGTTAGTACACTGAAAAAAGAAGCACAGTGAATAAACTTTTAAGATGTAGAAGTAAAGTGTACGTTATAATCCCGGTCCCTATGGTTGCTGGGAATGCGGAGACTGGCCAGATTTGGAGGACCTCAGGCCTGAGGTTGAGGCGTCCCTTGTTTTGGTACAGCCGAATGATGTGCAGTAGTTGTATGAAACTTTCTTTTCTTAGGGAAAGAAGGTTTGGTAGGACATTTCCTACTATTTGAAGGAGGATAGGTGGCGTTTAGAAATGGGTTTCTAGTGGACGAGGAGTCAGGGGAGCATTGAGCAACCTGACGTAAAAGCCTCCTTATTAAAAAGACCTTCCCCTGTACAAGGAGAATGAGCTAGTATAGTTTTGTGCCCGTTTTGCTCAAGTCTGAAGCCTCAAGCCAGGGGCCTCTGCGACGTGCTGCAATGGCAATAGCAGAGGATTCTGCTAACGGATTCAAAAGAATCTATAGAAGCACGAGCCAGGAACCAGGATATAGTTCCGGCTGTGATTGATGAGCAATGAATATCAGTAGCCTTGTAGGCTCTGGTAAAATAAGGGGTCAAAAAGAGACAATTTCTCTGTGACTTCCTGGAGTGTTAGACTCATGTGAAAAATATATGAGAGAACTCTGGAAGCCAGCAGAGCGTTTTTGGAAGGCCTGACGGCCAAAGAGCATCGAGTGTTCTTGAAAGAAACGACCTGGCGGAAAAGAAGAATGCTTCTTCCATTGCTCTTAACTTTCCTCAGTGCCCGATTCCCCAACAAAGGGAACGATGAGAAAGTTGAGGCTTTTGGAACCCTGGAGAGAGGGTGGCACTCGGTAACCGAACCTCAATGTCTGGTAGAAACTTGAGGAAGGCGTAAAGGGCGAGTTTCCAGGACCTGAGAAGGGGGGGAGATCCTGCAGAGCAGGATGTAAAGGAAAGTTTAATATTTTCCATTTGTGCCCGGCCTGTGAGCCAGGAGTAGGAATCACAAGCAGGGATAGAAATGTTAAGAAAGGTTTGCCATATCCCGGAGAAAGAAAAAGCCTGTAAAGACTGATCTCCCATGGGAAACTATCCCTGGTAAGGCTAAAGAAAGAGACCGAGACATCAGTAGGACGGACAGGGTTACTCCGCACCAATGCCAGGTATTGGTTCCAAACTATTTTTTTTTGGCATCGGTTGCAAGAAACAGGCATCAACATCGATACTGATTAAAGGACTAGCAGGTGGAAGTAGCCATCGGGAAACTGCTGGCTAGGAATCTTCGGAACTGCCTATATGGAAAAGAACAGGAGTCGGTTCCGGGACGCGTCGGTACGCAGTCCGAGGACTCGATTATCGCCTCAAGGACTCGGCATCGAAGACAGCGAGACTATCGACTGCATGTCTCGGACAGTTCCGACGCCGGTGGCAGTATCGGCGATGCCGATACCACTTGAAGGCAGCCTGGGTGAACATCGATCGATACCGACGGTTACCGAGGATACCCGATGAGCACCTATCCCTCCCGATGCCGATGCTGGGGTATCGCGAACCGATCGACGCCGGCCCGGTACCATCCCGGAGGCATGGCTTGAGAATTTGAGGGAAGTCAATGCAGTGCATATCGGATCGGGCACCGCCTGAAGGGTACCGAGGATGCCCGATGACCAATCCCTGGTTGAAGAGTGGAATACTCGACACCGGTGCCGACTGCCGGAGGTTCCGGTACCGCTCGGAGCGGATACTACCCCCGCGCATGGCTCAGGCAGGTTCTTTGAGGGGTGAGCCCCTAGGCCATCCTGAATAAGCCCTTTAACGCTTTGGAGGCCCGAAGGACTCCCGCAGGGGTAATGCCATTATGGGATTCTTGAGGGTAAGGCCGGAGCCGTCACCATGCTGGGCATGGGACATACCACTCAAGCATTGACTAGTCCTTAAACAGACTGTTTTTTGGGTTTTTACCTGATCCTGTGAAGTAGAGAAACCGGGTACCTCACTGCCGAAGAAAAAACGGTAATTGAGGGAAACTAAAATACTGAAGGTTTCCTCACAAAATTATCTCCTGACAAGTCAGGGGAAAAAAAAGGGTCCAGGACCCACCCCAGTTTGAGACACCAACTTATTGGTGTCTAAAAAGAAACAGGTGGTTTTCCACATAGGATGCACTTCTTAGGAAAAGAAGGATCCATCACTTGGAAAAAGGGCCTAGTAGGCCTAAGAAGTTAAGGCAAAAAAAACTGAAGAAAAGTTTTTACAGAATTTAGTCAAAAAACCACCGGCCGGTTTTTTTATGTTACCGGTTGGTAGCGGGAAATACAGCCGCGACCACAAGAAAAACAAAAAAAGAAAGTAATAAAGCAATTTGAAAAGAAAAGTTTCTGCGGTGGACAGGAGAACGTCCTGCCGGCCCTTCCGCGGTAAAAAAAACGAAAAACTGAAGAGAGGCTGTTGGAGAAGGCGGGCAGTCACTGCGCAGGCCGCGAGGGATGATGCCAAAAGCTTTTCTGATTGAAAGCTGGGCAGCCATTCCCGTGCAGGCTCAGGTCTCGGGTACCGACGTACCCATATGTGAAGACTCATTCCTGCTTTGTTCCTGGAGATTAAGCCACGTGACCTCTCAGGTGGTGGGGCACCGGTTCCACAGCCCGTTCCTTTAGTAGACTTGCTAACTCCTCTAGGAAGTAGGTTCCTGTGCAGAGGGCGGTCTTGGAGGCTCCCCTGGAAAAAAGGAGGGAGTGTACCTGGTGAAAATGAAGAAGTATAGCCCTTTTGGACTATATGGAGTACCCAGGTAATCTGTTGGGACGGCTGGCCACCTTTGGGCAAAGAGGGCCAGCCGGCCTCCTGTTGCTGATGTGAGCCAGCTGAGGAGGAGAGGCTATGATTTTCCGGGCAGTCAAAAACCCCCCGCCCTGCTGTGCCAGGAGTTGTGTGTTGGTGGCTTGGGGGCCTTCTGCCTACGGGGCCCATGACCCTGCCCCTTGGCCTGCTGACCATGTTGGGGAGCTGCAGAGGCCTGATAATGGGGTATTGTTTATAGGCAGATGTTCTTCCTCGGGTAAAAGGTCTTTTTTCCCCGAGCCCTTCTTCTTCTGAGAAGGGGCAGAGGTTTTTCTGGACATCCTAGGTCCATGGTCCGAGTCTCGGTCTCGAGTTTGCAGCAGCCTACTATTCAGCACATGGTTTTATGCCAAAAAGGTTTCTCAACCCTCGGCAGGGGACACGACCAACTTGTCCTTGTACCCAAATAGGCTCGACCCCAAAACACCACCCGGATCGGATGACTGTAAGGCACAACAAGCCCAAAATAAAGACAATCGGCGGCACCGATGCTGGCCCCCGGCTACTCGGGCGGATGGGAAGCCTCGAAGCCATCGTAGGCTGCTCGAGAGATAAACTTCGAGTCACTCTCTAATACCAGGGGACAAGGGCATGGAACTCTCGGCAAAGGGTTCCTCGGAGAGACCAGCAGAGAACCCGGCAATCTCCTTTGCCAGGTCTCGAAGGTACATGCCCATGTAGAGCCTGGTCATGTCTGGACACGGCAAGCAAGCATAGAGCCCTGGAGAGCACTTCTTACCGAGGGCCATACCATGGTTCCGGGCCTCTCGGCCGGGATGCACCAAGGAGTGCATCTTCTGACTTTTCAATCGGATGCATGTCCGATTCCACAACCATGGAGTGGTTGCGGTTAATGTGCCTTTTTGGACAACCGGGGCTCTTGTGGACTCGATAGATGGAATGTGACCCGCTTGCTTAACACCGGCGTCGAGGCCGAGGTCTCCCACATGCGGAAGAGAAAAATCAGCCGTTCCAGATTCGGAGGAACCGGGTACAGTAAAGGCCGCCTTCGGGGGCCTCGAGCTCCTCGGCTCGAGGCTCCCTCCTCGGGATCCGTGGGGATGGCCAATGCCTTGGCCATATCCCGCATGAAATCCGAGAACCGGGTATCCTCCGGTGGGGTATCTGTCTCCGAGGTTCGGACTCCGGTGAGTCGCGATGGGACACACCGAGTCCGAACAAAGGTGTCGGGTGATCCTTCATCCCCTCCGTCCTCCCAGGCCCCGACTCCTCGGAGGAGGAATCGAGCGGTTTCCGGTTCAGGGCAGGCACCGATGCCCTCCGCCCCGACGCCGACGACCTCGGTACTGAAACGGGAGGCCGAGGGAGACCGTGGCCTAGGATGGACTCGAGGGATCGGATCGGAATACGGGGTCGACTTGGCACGTCGATGTACACGGTGGTAGGGGCAGCATGCACCAGTGCGTGTGAGACTTTGCGATCAGTGCCGTTGCTGCTCCATGAAGGCAGCCAAGCTGCTCTCTAAGGCAGCCAAGCTGCTGCTCTAAGGCCGTCAACCTGAGGCCGAGCTCAGGGAGAATCATCAGCCCCCGACTCGGGCCCCGACGGCGTCGGGGCCCGACGGTCGGCTTCCCCCTGGAGAAGAGTGCACGAGGACTACAGTACTCACGTGCCCAGTACGACTCCAATCTCCGAGACGAGGTTGTTTTGGCAGGCCTCTCCCGACTCCGAAGACCCGGGACGTCCGGCGGGGGCTATGCTGGCCTGGCCCTCGAGGAAACCAGGTTGCGTCCGCCGACGCCACCCCTCGCGGTTTTTTCTTCCTGCGCTGCTCCCACGAGGGAGACCCCCGCTCAGAGGCACCCCGACGTTGTCTCGGGGCCAGAGTCCCAGAGACGTCGAGGGCCTACTGACGAGGTCCGGGCCCGGTCCGGACGCGGAGTCGAGAAGATTCTTGTCCTTTTGGTGCTGCCGACTCAACGCCTTCGAGGACACTTTTCCTCACTGACCACAGATCATCGGGTCATGATCGTGGTCCGAGGCAACGGCGGCGGCAGTCATGTGTGTCCCGGTATAGGAGAGACATAAGTTTCTTACACCGATCACACTTTTTAAACCAGCTGGCAGCCATCGGGGGAAAAAGGCCCCCTGCGAGGTCAAAAGACAGGTGCTGCCAGTGAAAAAAGATAATGGCGCGAACGGCTAGTCCACTAAGGGCCAAAAAACGAAAAAAAAAGAAGTGGGCTCGATACCGGCGTTATCGAGCCCAGGCGGGAAAAGGATCCGGCGTCGAACGAAAGAAGGAAGACCAAAAAGAGGGTAATCAACTTTTTCCTCGACGCGAAAAAACAAACCACGTCCGTCCGAGCTCCGCGGAAAAAAGACGACTGGAGCAAGTTGGCACCCTTGGGGGTTAGGAAGGGGGGACCGCGCTATGCGTGCTGCAATTCCCAAAGGCTTTCTTTTTGAAAAAAGCTGGGAAAATGCTCCGCACAAGGGGCTCCGTCGCGCCGGGGGGGGGGCATCACCCATATGTGAGGACTGACTTCCTGCTTGGTCCTGGAGAAGGCTGCGATCCCCAAGACACCTGCGATCCGAGCCATGTGCACTCGACAGAGAGGACCAGTGTCCTGAGGAATGTGACCGGGACTCATCCAACACCGGAGGCTCTATCGAGGCCAAGTCACCGCTTGAGGATCGGCTTTCAATGTCCTCAGAAACCCTCGATGTCAAGCGTCCAGTCCTCGGGGTGGATGAAAATGGCGGGACCGGACTCAGCAGCCCGCTGTGCTGGAACAGGAGGGCAGTACCAATACTGTGCTGCCAAAGCCGCCATCCTGGTCATGCCAGCTTGCTCCATAGCCTCGAAATGGGCACCGATGGCTTTGGGTGTCGGCATCGGTCCCCATCGGGGGGGAGGTCCTCCAACAGGATGGCCTCAGAGGATCAGAGGCAAGTTGCCAGATGCCAGGACTCTTTCCGGGGCGTGGGGTGCGGAGGCCGCTCCCGCTCTGCTGACCCTCGGACTCACACTGGGGAACTGTGGGGCCTGGTGTGTGGGATGTTACCAAGCTTTTCCAGGCCTGTACTCTGGATGGCAGTCTGTTGAGGTTTTCGAGCTTCTCCAGGTATTTCCACTCGGAGGGACCTGCGGCCGCGGGACTCTGAGGCGGCCCAGGCATTGCAGGGACAACCGAGGTAGTGGAGGGGGCCCTGGAGCATGTTGTCGCTGGAGACCTCCGTGACAGAGTTGGGATTTGTGGAAGAACGCTTTCCTGCGTGGAGTTGATAGTTCTTGATGGCCTTGGCAGTCAATGGCTTTACAAAAGTTTTGCAGCCTGAGTCATCATGGTCCGTAATGTGGGTCGTGAGGAAACATCTTACCGCACCGATCACATTTTTTGAAAAAAAACCGCTGGAGGCCATAGGGAAAAAGGGGTCCCTGTACCCCAAGCAATGGTCTCCAGAGATCTGCAGTCAAAAAAGGGCACGAAAGCACCGGTCGAGGGAAACCTTGAGAGAAAAAAAAAACCCACAAAAAAACAACCCAAGGAGCAAGCAATGCCGGGGTTTAACTGGCTCAGAAGCCAGGGAGAAGGACCAGTATGCATACTGGCATAAAAAAAGGCAAGAGAAACATTTTTTCAGGGAAACAAGACAAACGTCTGGTGGGCTCCATGGACAAAAAAAGGAGACGGAGTCAAGATGGCACCCTTGGGCAGGAAGGGGACCAGGAATGTGTGGTGCATCTCCCAAAAGGCTTTCTTTGAAAGCTGCGGGGAGATGCTTTCTGTGCAGGCTCCATCGGCATCTGACCATCACCCATAGTGTGAGGGGACTGACTTCCTGCTTGTTTCCAGGCAGAAAATCCTACTTTTTACAGATTTTTATTTATACAGAAATAAGCCAGAATGGGCCTTCTAAAACTGGAGAGTAAGAGCTGTAAAATGTTCCCTAGCCCAGTGAATAGATCCGTTCCCACAGCTTTTGCTGCTATTGTAAAATTTGGAAATTTGGGCAAAAAATCATTACATTTACAGTGGAATATTCCAAAGACCAAAAGATTCTGTGCTTAATAATAATAAACCTATAGCAGATTAATGGTGTGTTTTGGCAGAATTAGGACTGAAATTAGATCCGGTCTTAAACGTTCTTGAGGTTTAGCGTAGTTACCTCACCTGTAAACAGGTGTTCTCCAGGGACAGCAGGAATCAGTCCTCACATATGGGTGACGTCGACGGAGCCCCCATGTAGAGCAAATCCCCCCCAGCTATTTTTCAGAAGGAAAAGCCTTTGGGACTGCATCTAGCATGCGCATGCTCCCCTTCCCGCCTAAGGGTGGCTCATCTCGCTCAGTCAAATGACATACCTAAAAAGACAAGCAAGATGACAGAAGGGAGGTGAAGGGATTATGACAGGGAGGGGGGCGAGACAAGGGAAGGAAAGAGGGAAGGGGGGGGGAGGGGAGGAGAAATGTCCCCGCCTTCACCCCCCCCCTCCTCGCCCCCACCGGCCCCCCGAGCCCGCCACAAGGATAAAAAGTTAATCAGGGACTGCAACTCCAGGGGGGAGGAGGGAGGGTTTGGTGAGGACTGATTCCATGCATGTCCCTGGAGAACACCTGTTACAAGGTGATGTAACTATGCTTTCTCCAGGAACAAGCAGGAGTCAGTCCTCACATATGGGACTCCCTAGCTATAGGCAAAACCGAGAACCCATAACTGAAAATACATAGGGCCTCCCCTCTAGAGGAGCTGCAGCACGCTATGATAGGAGTTCAACCGAGACACATAACACTCCGGTAGCCTGACATCAAAGGGAGGAGGGTAGGAGTTGCCTAACCCTCAAACAGGATTACGGAGTACAGCCTGCCGCCGAAGCACTAGTCCCGCTGGGCAACTCCCTAGACAGGCAGTAGTAATGTGCTGCAAAAGTCAGGCTTGAAGACCCAAGTTGCCGGCCCGGCAGATGTCTGCCATGCGGAAAAAAAAGAGCGGGTGAAGTGAGCCACTTGATGCAGCCTTAGGCCTGACCCAGTTGGGAGCCAGTTGACGTCGACCCTGCAACAGGAAATCGGCCGTCACTGTATGCCCAGGCAGATGCAATCCACTACACAGGTGGACAACGTATGCTTGGAGGACCGGCATCCCCAGTTTATTGGAGTCCATAAGAGACGACGAGCTGAGGAGCTCTTCCGATGTCCCCGCGTTCCGCTCCATGTAGAACGCCAAAGCCCTCTTACAGTTCCAGGGTATGGGCAGAACTGCTTCTGCCTGGCTGGAATGGGGCCTGGGAAAGAAGTGTCAGAAGCACCACCTCCTGGTTGAGGTGAAAAAGAGGAGACCACTTTCGGCAGGAACTTGGGGTGCGTGCGAAGCACCAACTTGTTCCTATAGAACCGTATGAATGGTCTATTGGTAACACCAGAGCTGTGCAGCTCACTCCACTTATTCCAGTCGATGTGAGTGCCACCAAGGAAAAGCGTTTCTTCCAAGAAATGGAAGCGGAGATGGCAAGTAGCCATTGGCTCAAAGGGTGGTGCGAAGTAGAGCTGCTGCAAGACCCACATTTCAGATCCCATTCGGGCGCTGGGGGGTGAACCGGGGGGTTTCATCAGAATGCAGACCTCTCAGTAAAACTGGACACCAAGGGGTGTGTACAGAGAGGTTGCCTTTCCACTGGAGAGTGGTGTGCTAATAATGCCACTAAGGTGTGAACTCGGAGCTGCATTTTGACTTGAGGCCTACATCTGAAAGGTAGAAGCAGGAGTACTAGCAAGCAACCACAGCCACCTGGCAGGGAGAATGGATTTCTCACTCTGTCTGAGTACACCCTACCTCAAAACCTACACCACTTTTGTGTTTTGTTAATGCCGTAGGTTTTCCTAGTCGAATTGCCTTCTAGAGGCTAGCAGCACTATCCTCTATCTTTTTCGGGAGAAGTGGTCAAGGACTACCCTTTCAGCGAGCCATGCCATCAGGTTTGAGGGACCTGAGGTTGGGATTGCAGAAGGTTGAGCCCCCTCCTGCGAAAGGAAGTAGATTTGGGCGGAAATCCCAGAGGAATTACAGTTCTTCCTCCGCCAGCTTGCAGGAAGAAGAGTGGAAAACCCGCTGCCTCCAGCCACCTGGGGGCCACCAGGATGACCAAAGAGATCTTTGTCCTGAAGGATCTTGAATACGGTCCGAGCTATTCAGTGGCAGGGAGGAAAACCACATATAGGAGGCCCACCTATCCATGACATTAGGAAAGCATCTGCAGCTACCCTGTGTGGGTGCAGCCTTGTCCTGGAACAGAACTTGGGGCAACTAGTGATTTTGAGGGCTCGCAAACAAATCTATGGATGGTTGCCCCCAACACTGAAAGAGTTGCTGGGCTATGTTTGGGATTCAGTTGCCACTCATGCGGCTGGAGAATTCTGCCTTAGTTTGTCTGCTTAAGAAGTTTCTCCTGACTTGGCAAGTAGACTGCCTTGAGGAACATACCCTGGCTGACTGCGAAGGAGCAAGAGGTCTAGGGTTTCCTGACACAGGGATGCGAGAGACATGTGCCCTCTTGTTTGATTCACCTAGAACATCGCTACTTGGTTGTCTTGTCTGAATCAAGAACAGACTGATGAGCCCAGGGATTTGGCAGAAGGTCTTGAAAGAGCTAGACGGATCGCTCAGGAAGCTCTAGGAGATTGGATTTGTTTGTGTGCTCTTTTCAGGGAGATGCACAACACCTTGAGTTCAGACCTGTTGGCAATGAGCACCCCATCCCACCCAGACAGGGACACATTCCATTTAGTAAGACACCCTCAAGTGCGTGGGAGGGCTGAAAAGGCACGTCCCGTCCAGAAGGTTTTGAGGTTGAAGCCACCATTTCAAGACTGTATCAGGCGATGGGACACCTTGAGTGTTGTCTCTGAGAGCTGCCTGTGGCTGTGTGTCCACTGGTCCCTGAAAGACACCACTGAAACTGTTCTCATGTGTCGTCGGAAGCATTGGATGGTCACATGCACTGTGGAGGCCATGTTACTAAGAAGGCGCATAAAGTGTCTTGCTGAGATGCAGGATCTGCGACTTCACTTGCTGCCACTAGGGCTACCAGGTCCTTTGTGCCCCTTTCCTCTGGTAGATAAGTCCTTGCCTGAAGGGTGTCTAACCAGGCCTCTATGAACTCCAGTCCCTGAGAGGGAACCAGACTGGACTTTGTTTAGTTGATCACAAAGGCCCAGGTGGCTGGAGCAACTGGATAGTGCGGGACGTGACCTTGTTGGGCTTATAGAGCTGACTGGGCTTCTGATGAGCCCGTCGCTCTAAGTAGGGGAAGAAAAATAACCCCTTTGATTCCTCAGAAAGGCCGCCACCACCGGCAAGGCACTTTGTGAATACCCTGGTGCAGAGGCTAGGCCAAAGGGAAGCACTTTGTACTGAAAATGTGTTTCCTCCCACAACAAATCGTAGATATTGTCTGTGGTCTGGATGAATCAAGATGTGTGTATACGCATCTTTGAGATCTCAAGGAGAAAAAACAACAGTCAGTATCCCTGGTGGAGGAAAGGCAGCAATATTCCAGGGGAAAAGCATCTTGAACTTTTCCCTCACCAGGAACTTGCTTAGGCTTCGCAGGTTTGAGGATAGGTACTTAGGCCTCCAGTTTCTTCTTTTGGTAATCAGAAATTACCTGGAGTAGAAGTCTGTACCATGTAGGTGGTATGGCACCGGTTCTATCACCCTGACCCTACGAGAAACAAACCACCTGTTAACTCCTTCAAGAGGAGGTCCCTGTGAAGAGGGGGGTGCTGAGAGGCTCCCCTGGAAAGTAAGAGGGAGGCACCTGGCGTGAGATGTAACCGATAGCCCGATTTGGACTATCTGGAGATCCCAGGTGTCTGTTGTAATAGCTGGCCACCTGTGAGCATACAGGGTCAGCTTTCCTCCTGTGCAGGGCCTTACGTCCTTTGAGAAAGAGACTATGCTCCAGGAGTCAAAAGCCCCCTCTAGGCTGGGCTGGAGCCGGTGCCTGGGGGCCTTTTGCTAATGCGGGCCTTGCCCCGTCCCTTGGCCTGCTGTCCCTGCTGGGGAGGCCTGATACGTGGGGTAGTTTCGGTAAGCTGATCCTTTCCTCAGGAAAAGGGCTTCTTAACCAAGCCCCTCTTCTTAGAAAGGGCAGATGTCTTCTTCTCGAGTCTTGTCTGGGTCAGGTACTCGGACATGATCATGGCAGCCTTCTCAGTCATGGGCTTGCTAAAGAGGTTTTCACCTTTGCAAGAGACATCAACCAACTTGTCCTGAACCCACGGCTCCAGGTCTGATGACTGTAACCATGCCTGGCATCGTGCACAGATGCTGGCCCCCGCTACCTAGGCCAAAGCCTTGAAGCCGTCATAGGCTGCTTGAGTCATAAACTTTGAGCATTCTCGGATCCCAGTGGACAAAACTTGGAAGCGCTGCAAGGTCCCTCGGAGAAACCAGCCGAGAACTCGGCAATCTCCTTTGCCAGGTCTCGCAGGTTCATGCCCATGTATTATGTTTATTATGTTTATTTAAATTTGATATACCGCTCAGGCCAAAAAGGCATTAGAGCCGTTTACAATACTATATCATTCAAGGAAATAAGAAAAGAACGCCATTTATTTGATAGGACAGAATAGGGGACAGAGATAGTCAAACAGATAAGAGAGAGAAGAATACAGAACAGCAAGTTACCATGATAAATAGACACGACAACCCAGACCATGCCATCAGCGAAACTCCAGAAACAGACGCCACGGACCAACGCCTAAGCTTATACGTCTGGATTCGTCATGACAGCATCGAACCCTGGTAGCACTTTCTGCCGAGAGCATCCATGTTGCAGGCCTCCCGGCCAGGAGGCACTGAAGAGTGCGTCTTCTGACTCTTGAGCTGGCACATGGCTGATTCCACAACCATGGAGTTGTGCGGCAGCTGTTCTTTTTGGAACTCAGGGCTCTTGCGAACTCGATAGATGGAATCAATTCGACTGCTGAGGACCGGCATCGAGGCCGGTGTCTCCCACATTCGGAGCATCAGCCGTTCCAGATGGGGGGCACCGGTACGGTAAGGGCTTCCTTTGGAGGAAAGTCATACTGGGGACCTCAAGCTCTTCAGTTAGAGGCTCCTCCTCGGCATCCGCCGGGAATGACAAAGCCTTTGCCATGTCCCGGACGAAGTCCAAGAACCGAATGTCTTCCGGGGGTGACTGTCTCCGAGGTTCAGATCCCAGGGAGTCTGATGGGACGTACTTGATACGGTGGTTGTCCGGGGACTCCTCATCCTCCATCTCCCAACAAGACCCCTCCGAGGAGGAGTCAAGCTGCTCCGGCCTCGAGAGCTTCGGTCCTGACCGCCCCGACACTGAGGGAATCGGCGTCGACAACCTCGGTCCCGAACGGGAGGTCGAGAGGGACCTCAGCCGAGGATCGACTCGAGACCTTAATGTCTCGAGAATCGGCTCGGCCTCCAGGGTCGACTTGGACGTCAAAAGTCCCAGTGGTTGGGGCATACGGACGTGTGAGACCGGCCATCAGCGCCCGTTGCTGGTCCATGAAGGCAGACACGCTGCGCTCCAAGGCCAACCTGAGACCGAGCTCAGGAGGCTCCGCAGCCCCCCGCTTGGGTCCAGACGCCGACTCTCCTGGGGAGATTCCACAACAAGGACAGTGTTTACCTTCCTTGGCGTCTGCGGGTCCTTTCGAGGGAGTTTGGCAGGCCTCTCCGACTCCGAGGATTCCGGGGCAGTGAGCCGGGCTCCGCGACCGAGCCTGCAAGGGACCAGGCAGTTCGGAGCTCTCAGACGACACCGCCCTCGCGTATTTTTTCTTCCTCCGGTGTTCCCGCGAGGGAGACCCCCTTTCAGAGGACACCTGACGCTGCTTGGGATCAGACAGCTCCCTAGAGGTCGAGGCCTCTGTCTAGGTCCGGTAGGGCGGGTGCGGACTCGGGAACAATCCTGTCATGTTGCTGCTGCCTGCTCCTCAATGCCTTGGAAGACATCTTTTTGCATGGGCCACAGACCACGGAATCATGGTCGGGCCCGAGGCATCGGAGGCAGCAGTCATGTGTGTTGGTGAGACACAGTTTCATGCACAAATCACACTTTTTAAACCTACTGGCAGCCATCGGGGGAAAAAGGGCCCCTACAAGATCAAAGGACCGGGCTGCCAGCTAAAAAAAAAAAAAAAAAGAGCGCGAATGCTAGTCTCTAAGGACAAAAACGAAAAATGAATGGGACTCGATACCGGTGTATCGAGCCGGAGGCAGGAAGGGGAACCGGCGTCGAACCGGTTAGAAGAAAAAACAATTTTCTAACTTTTATCTACTTTTTCCACAGGGAAACTAGGACAACGTCAGTTGGGCTCTGCGGAAAAAAGGAGACTGAGCAAGATAGCACCCTTGGGCGGGAAAGGGACCGCGCATGTGCGATGCAGTCCCAAAGGCTTTCTTCGAAAGCTGGGATTTGCTCCGCGAGGGCGACGTCGACGTCACCCATATGTGAGGACTAACTTCCTGCTTGTTCCTGGAGAATAATAAATACAAATTTAACATTTGAGACCTATGTAAGTTTGATTGTCTCTAAAACCTTTTATAAGCTATGCCAATTGCGTAGACTAAGGGGATTTTTTCTATAGAGCATTTTCAAATTGTGGTGCAAAGTGCCATCTTGTCATATTTGGATTCTGGAAATTTATTATTTCTGAATTGTTCTCAATTTCAAATTAGACGATTACAGCTGTGTCAAATTACGGCTGCTTGTCTCATTTTTGGCATCTCCTGATATACTAAAATAACCCTCTGCTACATAAATTACATTGGTTAAGGGTCATTAATCTGATTCGTTTTAAGATTTTTACATTTTTATACAAATTCTTTAACGATTTTGTTCCGGAATATCTTTCAAGGTTATTACTTTCACTAATGACTTCTAAATCTAAGCGCTTACAATCTATTAGCACCTTACTGTATCCCTCTTTTAGGGGTGTTTATTTCGAATTATATTTTAGGCATGCCATCCCTTATTTGGCAGTACAGTATAGCTCTGAATTGCCCAAATATCTGAAATGTATCTCTTCGTTTCCTCAATTTCATAAAAGGTTGAAAGCATGGTTGTTTAATCAAAATGAATGGTTTTCTTATATGGATTTTTTTTCTTTGCTATAAACCACACAGAGCCACAATTTAGTATGGAATCGTTGCGATATATAAAACTGTGTTAGATTAGATTAGAAAAAATACTGTAGGGATAACAGAGATGCTCATTTCACTGGCAGCTAGTGTGTATTCCTCACAGGAAAACTTGAGAAGATTACTTTTTATAAATGAAATAAAAAGAGTCTGCATCCAGCCAGTCACATTTGCATTTAATGTCTATGTAGCCATAGTGTTAATTCACACCTGCTTTCCAGTAATCCCATTCGGAGAGGAACTGAACCCGTAGGCGAACCATTTCCCCTGATTCCAGGAGTTGTACTTCCTGGAGAGGTTTTAATTGGAGTTCTGCCTGCACTAGCCAATGGTTTCCGAACTGGTGTTTCATCCTTATTCTCAAAGATTACTCTTCTGGAAGGTGTCTAAAAAAAGAGAGAGAAGACTTCTGTAAGTTGCCACCTATTTTTAGAAAGCCCATTCTAAGTTGCATACATTTCTATGCAGCACTTTTGAACTAGGTTCAATTCCCAGCTGAGGACCTGCTCCATGGATTGGATAGAGTTGAGCACTACAGTACTTCTTACAAGCTGTGCAGAAATGCATATCATTTAACTGGTAGAAAACAAAAAATCGTTTTAATAATAGCATAATGAGCTTAAATCAGTTTGCTACTAGAAAAATAAAATATAAAATTATTGGAAAACGATGAGGGATTCTATATTTATCAGTAAGTTTAAATGTGTGTCTAGTAAAAGCTAAGGAATATATTAAAATTCCATAACATCACCTATTAAACTACTAAATGGTGGGGTGATTCAAGATGCCATATATCCGATAGTGCTCTTCCACATCATCTCCTAAACTCGAGACTTTTCCCCTCTTAATCTAACTCTACTTTTAAAATGACTGTCCTGACCTTAATAAGGTGGTTGTAAACTTCAAAAGCTAGTCCAAAAATTTATTAACTTAGTCCAATAAAAAGATCTCATCTTATCTTCCTTTTTTGTTTCTCTTTTTATTTAACTACCATTAAAATGAACTAAAGAGTGGTTACTCACCTGTAACAGATGATCTCCGGGAACAGCGGAAATTTAGTCTTCACATATGGGTGATGTCGGTACTGAGAGAGCCCGCGCAGGAACGCTCCCCAGCGTTCAATATGAAAGCTTTTGGGAGCATCCCACTGCATTTGTGTCGCTGCCTTCCCGCCCTTGGAACTCTCCCTCCTCAGTTGAGTTTGTAGCTGAGATAAAAGGAGAGAAAAGAAAGAAACCCTACAACTCCTAGGGGAGGAAGGTGAGTTGTGAAGACTAAATTCCTGCTGTTCCCAGAGATCATCTGTTAAAGGTAAGTAACTATGCTATCTCCAGGAACAAGCAGGAATGTAGTCTTCACATATGGGACTTGTCAGACGGCTGCCTGGGTGAAAATCTTCACAGTCTTGGCAAGTGCATATCTATATGATTTACAAGGTATTGTGGACAATGTAGTTCATTCACACCAGACACAGCTGCTGACAATAATTTAGTTGTGCTCTTGGGTAAAGCCAATAAGATATTTATTTATGGGGTTATTTCTCCCAACACAGATATGCTTGGTAGCACATAAATTAGGTTACTTGCTTTCAGTGTTAACTTGGAAAAACAAAGTTAAAATCAGGAAAACAACAAATGAAAAGCCACAAAGCAAGAAACAAACTGTTCTTTTCAGGTTAACTTCTGATTACTTCCCACATAGATACAGAAGTGATTCTCTCCTAGCTCACAAGCAATTAGGTAAGGCTTAATTGCTAGCAGTTACCAGCTGAAACCCCTTAGCTGGCTTGCCTTCCACTGTGTGGGTCAAATCCTGCTTCAGGAGCTTTTCTGAGTAGATTAAAGAACAAATTTGTATTTCTTTGTGATGGTTGCTGTACTTTATAACAGAAAGTTACCAACGGAGTTTAGATAGAGAGCAGTCCATATAAACAGGATCCTCATCTGCTATTATTCCCCCTTGTTCAACAAGCATGGGTTCAATATCATGGATTGGCACAGATGAATCTCTCAATGGAGCATTTTCAGGAGAATACTTGTTTCCCTGCTGTCTTTCAAGGTTATAGCTAGGGCATAGATCAGTGTTCATACCTGAGCTTCCATTGCTGCTAGAGTTCCTCTCTATATAGCCTGGCCAGTATGTAGTCCAGTTCTTATGTCCAGCCTTCCAATCCAGATCCCTGGACACTGGATCTCTCTTCACATACCTTCTGGCACAGGTCTTAGGGTCCCTTCCACGTGCAGCCGTCTCCCTCACAGGTAGCCTCTGGTGATTCCTAGCTCTGCAGCACCATTCCTCTGGCTTTCCCCAGTCCAATGGTGTATGCTGGCCCTTGGAATACCTCCCAGTATACGTACTGCTTTGGACTCTTCTAGACCTCTCAAAGGCTTTTCTCTTCCTTCTTCCAAAGGGTCTCTTTCCCTCTCTGTCCGTCCGGTTTGGCTTCTGCTTCTGATGATCCTTCAGATGAAACTGATGATCAAACTCAAGCTGATTCTCAGGATACTGAGGACAATTCTCTGGATATCCAAGGTGATCATGAAGATGGTCATCTGTAGAATAAACTCTACTCTTATTCTGCTTAGATGAGTGATCCTCCCTAACACAGCGCAGCTGTGCTGAATCAGGCCCTGCCCTTTGAGATGAGTGCTTAGGGATTACCTCATAGCCCTCCTGATTGAACACACGTTTTCCCCACTTCAGCTCCTCTAATGGCTGCTTGGAAACCTGGTGCATTCTGGGACTGGTAGTTTTTTTATGGGAAAATTCTGTTTTCTTATTTCTACCAGAACTGACAGGTTGCTTGTTCAGAGTCACTTCACCTTTTCTATAGCCCCTTCCTGAGCTATGATAAGATTCCTTATCACAGACTCCCTAGGTCCCAGATGCCAGAGAAATGACCTCAGAATCGGTAAATTTGCCTCAGAATAGGCATTACGAGGTCAAGGATCCTCCATGGATGTCTGGTATCGTTAATTTCTGGAACGGAGGGTAGGAGTTGCCTTAAGTCTGAAAGAGGGACTAGAGTACAGCCTGACCAAGCATGGCATCCTGGCGGGAGTCCTTGTCAACACAGTAATGAGCAGCAAAGGTATGCACTGAAGACCAAGTAGCTGCTTTGCAGATTTCATCAATGGCCACAGACCGCAGGTTTGCCATCGAGGCAGCCATGGCACAAACATTATGGGCAGTGACATGCTCTTCAAGTGATAGTCCTGACTTATCATAAGCAAATGAGATGCAGTCTGCTATCCAAATGGACAGAGTATGTTTAGAACATGGGAGACCCAAGTGACTAGGGTCAAAGGAAATGAATAACTGTGAGGCTATACGGTATTCTCAAGTCCTTTGAAGGTAAAAAGCTAAGGCATGCTTGCAGTCAAGGGTGTGCAAGGTTGCCTCTGCTCTAAAGGAAAGTGGTCTTGGAAAAAGACAGGAAAGTAAACTGACTGATTGAGATGGAAAGGAGACATCATCTTCGGCATGAAACAGGGTGAACCTAATGACAACCTTATCATGGTGCAACTGGGTATAATTTAGATATGCCACCAACGCTTGAAGCTCGCTATTGCGTCTAGCTGAAGTGAGGGCTACTAGGAAGATAACTTTCCATGAGAGAAATTTTAGTGAGATGGTGGCTAAAGTTTCAAAAGATAGCTTGAGGAGCTGTCCTAAGATGACATTAAGAGTCCATGCCACCATAGATGGTCTAATGGAGGCTTGGTTAATAAATGTCCTCTCATGAAACATGTCACAAGTGGCTGAGAGGAGGTAGGCTGTCCACCAATGGATGGTGAGAAGCAGCAACTGCACTGAGGTGAACCC
>CM066033.1:205236974-205317034 GCA_033557465.1 Ichthyophis bannanicus
TCCCAATCCCCAATCTCGGCATTCTCAGAGCTTGGTTGCTGAAGGCCTAGTATTTCATGGTATTAACTCCCTCAGACAAAAATAACGGGAGTAATGGCTCTTTATGCGTCCAGGAAAGCATTTACACTAGACCTCTACTCTTATCTTAAGTGGAAGAGGGTTTACCATATGGTGTTCGCAAAAGGTTCATTAACACCCTTGCGATACCTATACGATGTCATTACTTGAGTATCTCCTTCATTTGACTGCCAATACAGGACTTAAAACTAACTCAAGTAAGAGTCCATTTGAGGTGCTCATTGCAGCTTCTTTCAAGCCTCCTAAATGGAGAACCTAGTTACCTCACATACTCTTTATAGCAAGATTATGAGAGGCCGCCGCAACTTCTAACGACGCCTCCCATTAGGCCACCACCGGTGGAATGGGACTTAAACCTGGTTCATTTGGTCAGCTAATGAAGCCACCGTCGAATCCTTAGCTAACTACCTATCATTGGCAAAATTCCTTTCTTAGGAAACGTTATATTGTCTCATTGCAATCCAACATCAGCACTCGCATCAGTGACGTTGCATGGCATCTAGTGGCTGATCCACCGTATACAAGGTTTCATCTATGATAAGGTGAGTACCTGTAGGAATCATCCACCACTTTATGACAAAAGGTGGCCTAGCCTTTTCATCTTAACCAAGTGATTCTACCTGCCTGTGGTTTTGTAAAGGCCTCAGCATTGAATTGCAGAACAAGAATCTTCATACTTTGGACTTGTAAAAGAGCTTTAGGCTTATCTCAAGGAAAAAGCAGGAAATCAAGGGCCTCACATATGGGTTACGTCGGTATACCGACGGAGCCTGGCACGGGAAAGATCCGTTGTTCCCGCTTCTTAGAATAGAAAGCTTTTGGGACCTCCCAATGCACATGCGCAACTGCCTTACCCGCCTTCCTGAACAGCTTCCTCAGGTTTTCTCTTTTTCCGCGGAGCCCAGCAGGTCGTGTTCCTGTCAACCGCTGAAGAAATTGTTGTTTGATTTTGTTTTCCTTTTTAGACCGCCGTACTGCCTGTCCCATACCGATACCGGTATCGCCGGTCTTTTCTGGTTTTCTTTCTTTTTAAACAAACTTCTAATTCTTTTTGTTATTTTTTAGCTTTTTGGTCACTTTTCAGTGAGGCCTCGCGGCATTTACTGCCAATTTATCCTCATGGAGAGAGAAGCCAGCCCCTGGATTTAAGAAGTGTACCAAATGTAATGCTGTTATTTCCAGTCACAGACAACCTATGACTGGTGTCTCTAAATGTTTGGGTGCCTGGACACAAATTCACATAACCGGGACTGCCCTCCTTGCTCCACACATAAGTCTAAACGTGGGATGCAGAACGGGCCAAACAAATTCAATGTGCTGTTTTCTTCAGAGAATCCAACATCACATTCCCTCCAGGTCTTCTCTCTCCGGATGGGATCTCAGGTAACCCAAACCTTCTGTGGGCAAGTCCTCAAGAGCAAATCTCCTTCAAAGCAATCGAGAGGCTCTAAGATTTAGAACTTGAGGACCCTGCCCCAGCCAAACAACCCCGGCAGGGGAAGTCCAACTTCCAAAAAAAACGCCAATTCAGGGGTAACAGGTTGACATCGATGCAACTGCCCTCGGACAGATCACCTGTTAGTATGCTCGGTGGTACCGGGCGTCACTCCCTGGGGTACCGACAGACAGGCAAGCTTGTGGCGTCCATGGGCGATAACTGTACAGTCCATGCAGCACGCCGTCATTGGCCTTCATTAAAGCTGCAACGCCATCGGTTTCCGCTTCAGCGGGTTACGGGGCCCGATTGAACCTGGTATCGAGGCCATCCACATCTAAACGCCAAATGGTTTACGATGTATGGGCTTTCGCTCCATACCGGCTTAGCCATACCCGATACGACCGAGTGTCGATACCGCATCGGTTCACGCGTATGTGCGTTAGAGGAAAGAGGTGAATTGGCCGATTCCTCTGAGGATTTTTAAAAACTCCTCTGATGATTCTGCTGAGTTTTCACTCAAATACCTGAGGAGCCTCCTCTTCTCCTAAAAGGAGAATGTCCCCTCCAGAGGATGTTGTCCCTTCCAGGACTTTGTTTTAGAAATGGCTAAAGACCTTTCTATTACCACATCCTCTGAAACGGAACCCAGATCCAAAAAACTGTGATATTTTGGGATACTCAAAGGGCTCCTAAGGATGGCAGTTAACCCGGCCTATCCAATGAAATCCTTCAAGAACAAACTGATGGTTTCTGGGAAAATCCTTTGACTTGTCTCCTTATTCTCCGTAGGTTGGACACCAGTATAGTGGTCCCATCCTTCTCCAGGTTTTCAAAAGAACTCAATTGCCTCACCACTCTATTGTGGTGAAGTCTGCATTGAAGAAGATTATGAGTACCAAAAGGCACTCTTCCACCACTCAATGACTGTAATGTTAGTCTTTGGACTCTTTTGGTATGAAAATTTTCCTGGATAGTATGCTTATAGACAGGATTAATTCCTACAGTATCTATATGGGAATGTTACTGGAGGAACTTTCAAAAAAGTTGCGGCATTTTGCCCCCTTTATACCTTAGGATAAAAATCAGGGATTGCTTTCCCTAGTGAAACAACTGTTAGAGGTTTCTAAGTTCTCTAACGTTTAGGGCAGCAGATGATTCCTTTTGCAGGGAGCCAGTAGGGCTTCAGGCATTGCTTCATTGCAGCCCGACGTCTTGCTTGGCTCAAGGCTGCTGGAGTCTGGGAACCTTGGGTTCTAGATGGCTTACGGAATCTTGCCATGTACAGAGTGAGAACTTATTTGGGGAAGAGTGGCCCAAAATCCAAAGCCACCGCAGATGGATGATTGAAAATCCACTTTTGGAAAGACTTTTCAAAGTCCACGTCAATTCCTTACTAAGAAAAAAGTCTTTCAAAAGGCCTTACTATAAGAAGGCCAGAGTTGCTTCAAACTATGGCCAGCAGTCTTCTCAGCTCGCCGATACTGCTAAAGCGTCAGCAATCCAAACAAGCAAGAGCCTACGCCTGCAGCAGCTACTGTAGCTCAGCAGGCTCCCAAACACTCCTAGGGGTTTGACTTGCTCCTAGAGAACTTGCCCATTTTCCTGGTTCTAAAAACAAACCAGAAACCTCTCACCCATTCCCGGAAGGTTGGGTCACTTTGCTCCCAGATGGGAACAAATCTACAACAGAACCAATGGGACCCTCTCTATCATCCGAAAGAGGGTTACAAACTTCATTTCTCCAGCCTTCCTACCATCATCATGGTGAGACCATTCAATTATCCCCATTTCCGCTCAGAACCCTGTTTGGGTCAGGAGGCGTCTTCTCTTCGCTTGCCAAGGGGCGCATAGAAGAGGTTCATCTTCCTCAACAAGGGTCCGGTTTCTACTTCCCCTTATTTTTCTCATTCCAAAGAAGAAGGGGGATACAGACCAATCCGAGATCTGAGAGAATTGAACAAAATTTCTTTTCAAGGAGGGAAATTCAAAATGCTGCTCTCTGGGCATTCTCCTTCCTCCCTTCAGAGTCAGAGACTGGGCTTGTGTTCTCTAGACCGCAGGATGCGTATTACACATATATTTAATTCCTCCATCCATACCACAGAAAAAAGCTATCTTCGCAGTTCTGTTTCATGGCAGGGGCAGACATTACCAATACAGAGTACTGTACCCTTCGGTCTAGCCTATGCTCCAAGAGTATTCACCAAAATGTACATGGCAGTCGTAAGCCGCCATTTCTCGAGGACATGGGAATTCTTTGTCTTCCCATATCTGGACGAATGGCTCATCTGAGCTCCAACTCAGTACAGGCCCAGATTTACCTGGACCGCACAAGGAGATTCTGCAGTATTTGGGAATGGTAGTAAACCTTCCCAACCTCATACATACTCAATCCCTAGAATTCATAGGGGCCCAGTGGGACACCATCACTGCAAGGGCCTACCTTCCACAGGTTCGAGGCCAGCGCCTCCTGAGTTGGCCTCCCAAGCTCAGTCCAGCACTCACTTGACAGCCAGGGAAATGCTACGCCTCCTGGGTCATATGGCCTCCACAGTGGATGTGGTGCCCTATGCTCGTCTTTCATATGAGAGCGGCTCAATGGACCCTGGCCACTCAGTGGACTCAGGCGTCCGGAGCGCTCTCAGACCAAATACAAACCTCAGACAGTCTGTTTTGGTCCCTCCCCTGGTGGACTTCCACCAAGAATCGGTTGTTGGGGGCTCCATTTCAAACCATTGCTACCCCAAGCAACCCTCACAACAGATGCCTCCCAAACAGGGTGGGGAGCCCATCTGCAAACTCTCTCCACTCAGGGCCACTTGGTCTCTACAGGAGACCACCCTTCATATCAATCTTCTGGAACTGCGAGCAATTTACCTTGCCCTCAAAGTCTTCCACTCCCTCCTAGTCAACATGACTGTCCTAGTTCAGACGGGACAATCAGGTGGCCATGTTTTACATAAACAAACAAGGAGGGACGGGCTCTCTGTCGCTTTGCAACGAAGCTCTAAGGGACTATGGGCCTTCGCCAGAGAGCATCAGATTCACCTGCTAGCAGTGTATCCCCCAGGAGTTCAAAACTCTCGGGCAGACAGACTCAGTCGAGTTCTGCTGCCACACGAATGGTCCCTACACATGGACCAGATAAACCGAATCTTTCAGGAATGGGGGACCCCGGACATAGACCTTTTTGCAAGTCCGTGGAATGCCAAACTTCCCCGGTTCTGTTCCACGGAGCTCAGGCCACGGACGCCTTTCTCCTGAATTGGAATCATGCATTCCTATATGCCTTTCCACCCATTCCTTTGATTCCCAAGACTCTGTTCAAACTCCAGAGGGATCACGGAACTATGATCCTCATAGCTCCACGCTGGCCACGCCAAGTGTGGTTCCCTCTACTTCTACAGCTCTCCCAGGGATCCTCCTTGGATCTGGGAGCTGCACCAGACCTTCGTCTCAGGAGGAGGGGACTTTGTGGCATCCAAACCCCAAGTCCCTTCACCTCAGAGCTTGGTAACTGAAGGTTTAAGCCTTCAAGGACTTTAATCTTTCCCAACCAGTGAAAGATATCCTTCATGCCTCTAGGAAACCCTCTACCAGGCATTCTATGCTTTCAAATGGAAACGCTTTTCCATTTGGTGTGCTCAGCAGGGTCTTGACCCTCTAGCACTTCCTTTGAATTCTCTCCTTGATTATCTCCTGCATCTATCCAATGCAGGCCTCAAACGAATTCGGTGAGAGTCCATTTAAGTGCTATTGCAGCATCCTTGAAACATATAAATGGACAACCTATCTCCTCTCATCCCCTTGTTGCAAGATTCATGAGAGGTCTGACTCTCACTAAACCTCCCATCAGACCCCCCCCGGTCGCATGGGATTTGAATCTAGTGCTCGGTCAACTTATGAAACCACCTTTTGAGCCAATGTTCTCCACCTCCTTGAAATTTCTTTCCTGGAAGGTCATCTTTCTCATTGCAGTCACTTCGGCTCGCCGCATAGTGAACTGCAGGCTTTGGTGGCTAATCCACCCTACACGAGATTCCATCATGATAAGGTGGTCCTTAGGACGAATCCCCGCTTTATGCCTAAAGTGGTCTCGCCTTTTCATCTTAATCAAGAGGTATATCTACCTGTCTTTTTCCCAGCTCCTCATGCATCCAATGCAGAGAGGAACCTTCATACTCTGGATTGTAAAAGAGCTCTCGCCTTTTACCTCAACAGGACTCAGCCACATCGAAAGTCTTCTCAACTTTTTGTGGCCTTTGATCCTTCCCATTTGGGACTTCCAGTCTCCAAGCGTACACTTTCCAATTGGATTGCTCAGTGTATTTCTTTTGCTTACCAGAGCAGAACATTTCTCTGGAAGGCCATGTCATGCTCACAATGTGAGGGCCATGGCAACTCTATGCTCATCTGCACTCTGTTTCCATAGATCAGCTCTGTCGAGCCGCTACCTGGGCCTCGGTTCATACCTTCACAGCCCATTACTGTTTGGACAAGGACTCCCGCCGGGAGGCCTTGTTTGGCCAGGCTGACCTCACCCACCTGGTCCATTCCTAAACAACTCCTGCCCACCTTCCCAGGATGGATGCCTGAGATCCATACGAAGATGGCGAACCTTGACAGGGGATCCCACGCATCTAAGATAGGGAGTCCCCATATGTGAGGACTTATTCCTGCTTGTTCCTGGAGATAGCACAGTTACTTACCTGTAACAGGTGATCTCTGGGAACAGCAGGAATTAGTCCTCACAACCCACCCACCTCCCCTAGGAGTTGTATCTTTTATCTATCTATCTTCCTGTCCTCTCTCTGTTGACTCAGCTATAAACTCGAAACTGAGGAGAGCTGTTCAGGAAGGCGGGAAGGCAGTGCGCATGTGCAGTGGGAGGTCCCAAAAGCTTCTATTCTAAGAAGCTGGGGAGCTTTCCCGCGCAGGCTCCGTCGGTACCGACGTACCCATATGTGAGGACTAATTCCTGCTGTTCCCAGAGATCACCTGTTACAGGTAAGTAACTGTGCTTTACTTGCAAAGAACACAGCAACATAGAAAGTCCTCTCAACTCTTTGTTGCTTTTGATCCTTCTCATTTGGGACTTCCAGTCTCCAAAAGAACACTGTCCAACTGGATTGCACAGTGTATTTCCTTTACCTATCAGAGTAAGGACCTTCCTCTGGAGGGCCATGTCACAGCTCACAATGTGAGAGCCATGGCAGCTTCAATGGCTCATCTGCACTCTGTGTCTATCGACTACATCTGTCGAGCAGCTACTTGGGCCTCGGTTCATTCATTCACAGCGCTGCTTGGACAAGGACTCCCACCAGGATACCTTGTTTGGTCAGGCTGTTCTCCAACACCTGTTCCATACCTAATCAACTCCTACCCGCCATCCCTGGTTGGATGCCAGAGATCCATGGGGGGAATTGGAGCCCTGTCTCAGGGACACACAATTTCTGGGGTCTCTCCCTGGCTTCAAAAGCTAGGGAGTCCCCATATGTGAAGACTTCATTCCTGCTTGTTTCTGGAGATAGCATAGTTACTCACCTGTAACAGGTGATCTCTTGGAACAGCAGGAATTTAGTCTTCACAACCCACCCACCTCCCCTAGGAGTTGTATCTCTCTATCTCTCTCTCTCTCTCTTTGTCTCAGCTTTAAACTCAACTGGAGCGAGGCAGTTGGGAAAGGCGGGAAGGCAGCACGCAGGCGCTGTGGGATGCTCCCAAAAGCTTCCTAATTGGACACTGGGGAGCATTACCGCGCAGACTCCGTCGCTACCGACGATACCCATATGTGAAGACTAAATTCCTGCTGTTCCCAGAGATCACCTGTTACAGGTGAGTAACTATGCTTTTCCGCATATCACTCCTGAATCTATCTCCCTTCACCCTCATCCCATGTCCCCCTCGTAGCAGAACTTGCTTTCAATTGAAAGAGGCTCTCTCCCTGAACATTTATGCCACAGAGGTATTTAAACATCTCAATCATATCACCTCTATCCCGCCTTTCCTCTAAGGTGTACATATTAAGATCCTTAAGTCTGTCCTCATATGCTTTATAATGAAGACCACTAATCATTTTAGTAGCCACCCTCTGCACAGACTCCATCCTGTTCACATCCTTTTGAAGGTGCGGTCTCCAGAATTGCACACTATACTCCAAATAAGGTCGCACCAAAGACTTATACAGAGGCGCTATCACCTCCTTTTTTCTGCTAGCCATTCCTCTCCGTATGCACCCAAGCATCTTTCTAGATTTTGCCGTCACCTTTTCTACCTGTTTAGCTACTTTAAGATTATCAGACACAACCACGCCTAGGTCCTGCTCTTCTTTAGTGGACAAAAGTACTTCACCCCCTATACTGTATTGCTCCCTTGGATTGCTGCAGCCCAAATGCATGACCTTACATTTTTTAACATTAAATCCCAGCTGCTTAATTCTAGGCCATTCTTCAAGCTTAGCTAGATACCCCTCCTCATGTTATCTACACCTTCCTGGGTGTCTACTCTATTGCAGATTTTGGTATCATTCGCAAAGAGGCAAACCTTACCCGACAGCCCTTCCGCTATATATCACTGACAAAGATGTTAAAAAGAATCGGACCAAGGACAGATCCCTGGGGCACACCAGTGGTAACATCCTTCTCCTCAGAGTGAGCTCCATTTACTTGTACTCTGTCACCTCCCACCCAACCAATTTCTAACCCAAGCAGTAACTTTAGGGTCCATCCCTTGGGTGCTCTGTTTGTTTATAAGTCGCCTGTGAGGAACAGTGTCAAAGGCTTTACTGAAATCGAAATACACCACATCTAGGGCTCTCCCTCAGTCCAACTCCCTGGTCACCCAGTCAAAGAAATCAATCAGATTTGTCTGACAAGACCTACCTCTGGTGAATCCATGCTGCCTCGGATCCTGTAATCTGCTGGACTCCAGAAACCTCAGTATTTTCTCTTTCAGCAGCGTTTCCAATAATTTACTCACCACCGAAGTTAAAATTAACTGGCCTTTAGTTTTCAACCACATCCTTACTTCCGCTTTTGTGTAAAGGCACCACATGAGCCTCTCTCCAGTCCTTTGGCACCACTCCCGACTCCGAGGCATTGAAAAGATCTGTCAGTGGAGCTTCTAGAATGTCTCCAAGTTCCCTCAGTATTCTAGGGTGTATCCCATCTGGTCCCATCGCTTTGTCTACTTTAAGTTGAGCTAGTTTCTCATGAACACAGTCTTCTGAAAATTGTTCAAGATGTCCCTCGCTTCTGTTCCTGTTTGTGGTGGTTTTCTGAGGTCCTGCTCGTGGTTATTCATCTGTGAACACAGAACAGAAATATTTAAGCAATTCCGCTTTATCCTTATCAGCTTCTACATATTCCTCCCCTGCACCCTTGAGTCTGACAATACCACTTTTGCCCTTCCTCTTCTCACTAATATATCTGAAAAATGTCTTATCCCCCCATTTTATTGCATTGGCTATTTCCTCCTCCTTTTGAATCTTTGCCTTCCTGACTACTTTGCTAACTTTAAGTTTTTCCAAATACAGATGCCTGTCTTCCTCTCTCTGTGATCTCCTGTATTTCATGAAGGCCTCCCTCTTTTTCTTCACCTTTTCAGCTACTTCTTTTGAAAACCATAGCAGTCTCCTTTTCCTTTTACATTTATTTACCATTTTAACAAAAAGGTTGGTTGCCCTTAAAATATCCCCTTCCAGTTTTGCCCACTGTTTTTCTACATCCCCCAGCTGTTCCCATGCCACTAACGACTCCCTGAGGTATTGGCCCATCTTCGTAAAGTTAGTCTTCCTAAAGTCTAAGATCCTCACCTTTGGATTCTAACAGCCCTAGTCCTAATACTGAACCACACCATCTGGTGATCACTGGATGCAAAATGATCTCCCACTACAACATCAGAAACATTTTCACCATTGGTAAGCACCAAGTCCAGTATGGCCCCTTCACATGTGGGTTCTGTTACCAATTGCCTGAATAGCTCTTCCTGTAGAGAATCCAGGATCTTCTTACTTCTAGATGATACTGCAGCAGGAATGTGCCAGTCAACATCTGGCATATTGAAATCTCCAATCAGCAGCACTTCCCCTTTCCTAGCAATGCTGCATATGTCTTCACTTAACTCTGTCCACTTCTTCCTCTTGTGAGGGAGGTCTGTATATCGCACCAATGCAAATAGATTTCTCTTTCCCTCTTTCTCGTTTAACCCACAATGCCTCCTCTCTCCCTTTTAAGCTCTGTAATTCCAAAGCTTTAATAGTAGTTTTTACATATAGTGCCACTTCTCCTCCCCTTCTTCCTACCCTGTCCTTTCTGAATAAAGTATAGCCAGGTATAATTACTTCCCAATCATTCCGTGAACCATGTTTCTGTAACTGCCACTAAATCCAAGTCAGCCACTCCCACCAAAGCTTCAACATCAGGGATCTTATTTCCCATGCTACGGGCATTTATACACACTGCTTTCCATAGGAGTGGCCTAGTGGTTAGGGCAAGGTACTTCAGGCCGGAAGGTCGGGGGTTCAAATCCCACTAGAGGACAGCAACCTTGGGCCGGAAGGACTGGGGTTTCTAGTCCCACAGGTGCTCCTTGTGGTCTTGGGCAAGCCACTTAACCCTCCATTGCCCATGTTCCCTGTAAGTATTAGTGTATGTGTCTCATATCCCCGTGTGTTAAATGTATCCCCCAATTGTGTTGTGACCGCTTTGATTGAAGGATAAGGCGGTATACAAAACTGTCTAAATAAATAAATAAATAAATAAAATAAATAATACCCCTGTTACCCATTTCCATAAAGGTATTTAATGTATCATCTACCTGGGGGCTTTCACCTACTTGGGTGCCTTGTCCCTGTCCCTGTCCCATCGGGCCCAGATAAGGCACGATTAGGGACTAATGGATCAGATGCATGACCAGAGGCAAACTTCCGGCATCTCGCACACCTGCTCACAGCCACTCCACTCCCTCCCTTCTGGTTTTTGAGTACTGGGTGGTAGACCAACTCCTGCACTTCAGAGAGACTTGACAAACCATTGTGTTCTCAACATAATCTGATGGGTTTACAAAATCAATTTTGCAGCAAGCAATCCCAACCACCCACTTTTCAGTGTCAGCACAATCCCTGCACCCCATATGTCCATCTTGTCACACGAGAGCGACCTCCACAGCCGAGCCATGGAACCGTTTCATGTTAACCAACTTGACCAAGGGTTCTATTCCAGATTCTTCCTCATTCTGAAAAAATATTGATGCATCCCCTTGTAGGCTGCTTCATGAAAAGTCTCCAGAACCGCAAACCTCCTATCAAACCACCAATACCATCATGGGACTTCAATATTGTTCTTGCACAGCTTTTGAAAGCCCCTTTGAACCTTTGCACTCAGCTTCTCTGAAACACCTTACCTGGAAAATGGTGTTCCTCGTGGCTGTAACCTCTGCTAGGAGGATAATTGAGCTACAGGTTTTTGTTCGCTACTGCCCCTACATGCAATTCTTCCATAAGGTAGTTCTTCATACTCATTGCAAATTCTATCCTAAAGTCATTTTGGCCTTCCACCTCAACCAATCCATCGTCCTCCCACTCTTTTTCCTAGGACCTCACTCTGACTTTCTGTAGAAAGCTCTTCATTTGTTGGCTTGCAGGAGAGCCCTCCTGTATTACCTTTGAGCAGCAGCATCTTTGTTTATCATCTCAGCTTTTTGTCACCTTCAATCCTAACAACTCTGATTGGCCAGCCTCAAAACCAAACGTTCCTCGTGGATATCTGACTACATTGTTTGCTATGGCCAGGTCTAGTTGCACTCCCCACAATACATAAGGGCATACCACTTCTGGGCTACTGCGGCAACCTTAGCAAACCTAGCCTCTGTCTCATCACAAGACATCTGCAAGGCGGCCATGTGGTCGCCTATCCACACGTTCACGAGGCGCTACTCTTTAGACCATACCTTAGCGCCGGAACTCACCTTTGGCCAGGCCATCCTCCTGAACCTGTTTTTATCTTGATTGATCTTCCTTTCACCTCTCTCCTTGGAGGTCTGTGCTGCAAAGCTTTAATTGGCAGAAGGCAGCTCTTAGCTCTGGACTCACCAATGGAGTGTGCCTGCATCCCCCTGCTTGTGGACTCACCAATGGAGTGTGCCTGCATCCCCCTGCTTGTCTCTGGAGAAAGCATAATTGCTTACCTGTAATGGGAGTTCTCTATAGACATCGGGGGTATGCAGTGAAACTCACTCTCCCGCCTTCCCCTCTACAAAAAAAAATACAGACTCAACAAGGACAGAACTATCCACACTGCCAACAGTATTTTCTCCGTGGTCGTCAGGTTTGTAATTTTAAAAAAAACAAACTCAAAAATACCCACAAGTAGTAATCAAGCAAACGCAACAAAATCTGTACCCAAACCCAATAACATATCGTTACTGTGCTACTGGGTGATCAAGGACATCAAACGTATTCATTAAGGACTTGGTATATTATGAACTTTTCTGAGCATGCGTGCTACTTCCCACCTTGCTGCCCTGTGCTATGTCAGATATCTAAAAGACTTCTTTGAGATAGGGGAGAACCCAGCACTATGGTTCTGTCTCAGACATCAGCCAGTGGAGTGTGTCTGCATGCCCCTGCTATCTCTGGAGAACCCCCTTTAAGCAACTACGCTTTCTCTGATGTTCCACTTGTGTGCATCAGGATTAATTGTTTCCTCTGGTCCCTTCTGAGGTTTTTGTCTCAGGACAAGGTTGGATCTAAAATTTTGACTTTCCCTTTTTCGTTTTCTACAGCAATTCACAGGCCATTCAACGGCAGTTTCATCGCTCATGTTCATCACAGAGAGACCTTCCAGCAAGAGCCAACCCTTTGATGGCATCACAGGCCTCTACTTCCTGTCTGGAGCAGTGCATGACCGGTTACTCAACGTATGGTGTGTTACCTTACCCTCCTCCTCGTTATTGTGAAATATGAAATGGCAGAAACCCCTGTGCCAGAATATAAGATTGAACTACTACATATATGCATGTAACTTGTATTTTAGGATTCTTACATGAAACAGAACAGTGTGCCCATGAAATCTTAAGTTGCAGAAAACTTGAATCCTTCCTTTCTATAGCTGTTCTTGACAACCTTAAGCACATGAATGATTCTCTTCTAGTTGACATCTGAAATCTGTAATGAAGAGTTTTTGCATCTGCTGCTGTTTCATAATGTCTTGATCCTGAAAATTGTCCCAACCCCTCCTTTTTGTTCACCTTTTTTAAAGGAAAAACAGCTGGGTCAGGATGGGCCAGATATGGCAAGATTTTCTAAAAATCTTTTTATTGGGTATTAATGCCGATACATATGGTGAAAGAGCATGAGTAAAATTTGTACTGAAATACAGATGTGAAATACTAAGTTGCTACTTCTACTACTTATTTGTGTAGCAATACAAGGCATACGCAGCACTGTACAGACAGGGCTGGCCTGTCCATTGTGCAAGAATGTTGTTCGCACAGGGCCCCGCTCTTCAGGGGCCCTGTTTCTACAACTTCCCACATTCAATTGCTGGCAGGGTGGCTTTAGATGGAGACAAAGGCGCCCCGGCTCACCTCTGCCAAAGTGAAGCGCGCCTTTCCTTCACTTCGGCAGCTGTATTGAAGTTTAGAACGCTGCTGCGCTGAGCACCGGGAAACGGGAAGTCCCCTTTGACCTCAGCATGGCAGCGTTCTAAATTTCAGTACAGCTGCCGAAGTGAAGGAAAAAGAGGCGCTTCACTTCGGCAGCTGTTACAGGTGAGCCGGGGACTCTCCGGCTCCCACTAAAGCATTTTAAATAGCCGCAGGGCTTGAGTGGAGGGGGACTTGAACTGGAAATAGCTGATGAGGGGTGCTTGGACTGGAAATGGGATGTGGGGGAAGGTAGGACTGGAAATGGGCTGAGTGGAGGGGGGCTTGAACTGGAAATAGCTGATGGGGAGGGGGCTAGGACTGGAAATGGGCTGAGTGGAGGGGAACTTGGACTGGAAATGGGCTGAGTGGAGGGGAACTTGGACTGGAAATGGGCTGATGTGGAGGGGGACTTGGACTGGAAATGGGCTGTGGGGGGGGGGGCTTGGATTGAAATGGGCTCATGGAGGGGCTAGGACTGGAAATGGGCTCGTAGGAGGATTGGAAATGGGCTGAGGGGAAGGCTAGGACTGGAAAAGGGCTGAGTGGAAGGGGAGCTAGGACTGGAAATGGGCTGATGGTGGGGCTAGGAAAGGACTGGAAATGGGCTGATGGGGGGCTTGGATAGGACTGGAAATGGGTGGAGGAGCTAGGACTAGAAATGGGCTGATGGGGCTTGGATAGGACTGAAAATAGATGAGGGAGCTAGGACTGGAAATGGGCTGATGGTGGGGCTTGGGTTGGACTGGAAATTGATGGGGAAACTAGGACTGGAAATGGGCTGGTGGGGCTTGGGTTGGAAATGGGCTGATGTGGATTAGGATTGGACTGGAAATGGGCTGATGGGGGGGTTGGATAGGACTGGAAATGGATGGGGGAGCTACGACTGGAAATGGGCTGATGGGGCTTGGATAGGACTGGAAATGGGCTGGTGGTGGGGGTAGAATAGGACTGGAAATGGGCTGATGGGGGAGCTAGGATAGGACTGGAAATGGATGGCGGAGCTAGGACTGGAAATGGGCTGATGGTGGGGGTAGGATAGGACTAGAAATGGACTGATGGGGGGGGCTAGGATAGGATTGGAAATGGGCTGATGTGGGGATTAGAAGGGAGCGGATGCTGGGTGGGGCTGGAACTAGAATGGGATGGGCTGGGAGAGTGAAATGGAGAGGGGAAAATACTTTATGTGGGAGGGAAGAAAAATCTACGATTGGCCGGGTATTGGGAGAGTAAGGTGGGGATTGAGGATGGAGGGTAAAATTTGAGTGGATGAAAAGAATAAAGAATGAGATGGAGGAAAGAGAAAAAGGAGAAAGATCAGTATGTTAAAGCAGATTTAGAGAGAGAGTGGAAAAAAACTAGGAGAGAAGAAAGGACAAATGGACAGCAGACAATGGAGAGAGAGCAGAAGACAAGAAGAGAGCAGAAGAAAATGACTGGAGCAATTGCAACTGAAAAATAAAATGCACAAACAACAAAAGGTAGAAAATACTTTATTTTGAATTTATTAACTGGAATATGTCAGCTCTGAGAAATGTGTCTCTTTAATGTCTGCATTTTGTTTAGTAAAAGTGGAAATTTATAGTTTTATTTCTGCACTGTTGTACATTTCAAGTTTGGCTTTTGGGGTTCCCAGTTTAATTATTGTCTTCCTATTTCTAAACTGTGATCCCTTGTTCTTTGTTTGTTGATGGTCTGTGTTCTGCATGTGTAACTGAGCTGAGATATTCTGTTTATGTAGTTTATAATCTCCAGGAACAAGCAGGAATGAGTCTTCACATATCGGTACGTCGGTACCGACGGAGCCCGCGCAGGAATGCTCCCCAGCGTCCAAAAAGAAAGCCTTTGGGAGCATGCCCAAACGCATGCGCGCTGCCTTCCCGCCAATTCACTTCCCTCACATCAGTTCTTCGTTTTCCGCTGAGCCGACAGGACGTGTCCTTGTCACCGCAGAAAATTCTTCATTTTTTATTCTTATTTTTTGTGGTCGCGCCTGCCTTCGTTTGACGCCCACCGGTACTGCCGGTGCTTTGCTTTTCTTTTATTGAAAAATTTTTTTCTTTTCACTAAGGAATTTTTTCCTATTTAGTGCCTGATGTCTTTTTGACCGCTAGGCCTCTATCCTTTCCATTATGGAAAAGCCAGCCACTATCCTTAAGAAATGTTCAAAGTGTGGTGGTACCACCATGTTAATAGACACTCATAGCTGGTGTCTGAATTGTTTAGGTCCTGACCATTTTCCAACGGAGTGTTTCTCTTGTAGGAGTTTTACCAGAAGAAGTCTTCAGAATCGAGCTCAACTAGATACCCGGTTTACGTCGCCCATGATGTCACCAGGCAGAATCTCTTCTTCCTTCCAGGGTCAGGTAACCAAACAGTCTGTTAAGACTAGCCAGTCCTTGAGTGGTAGATCTCTTTCTAAGCATCGAGATGCCTCTGGCGTTGCCCTCGAACACTCTGGCGATTCAGTCCTGGCGGGAGTCTTCGGGCTCCAAAACATTATTGGGATTTCAGGTTGTTCCCAAGGTTTTTACCTCTAGGGATGTACCTGTGCCATGCTCGGTGGTTCTGACCGTTTCGAGCGGTACCGACACCCCGGCATCGGCTATGGTGATGGATGAAAGACTCCTTGCCATTGAACGTAGTCTAGCGAATCTCTCAGCTACTTCAGTACCGCTAGAGTCGCTGCAGACCGTTCTTCGACTACCGGTATCGGCGTCGGTGCTGGTGTTGATGTCTGTGCCGGCGCCGACATCAGCGTTGCTGCCGGTGCAGCATCTGACATCGGTGCGGATGCCGGTATCGACATCGGTGCCGTCGATATTTCCTCCCAAAACAAAAGAAGAGTGACAAATTTCGAAATTGAGCCAGCGCTAAAGATAATTTTTATTGGAAGATCGGCCGTGGGGTTTAAAAACCTCTCGAAGCCGTTACTTCCATTTTAATCATTTTTATGAAAGTCCAATAGTATAGACCCCCTCAAGAGCCAAACAAGGTGGAAAAATTAACCACTATTTAGGTGCCACCTTGAATAAGTAAGAACTGTTGATAACATTAAAACATGGTGAACAAATGACTTATCTGAACCAACGATGATCAGTGATCTTCAAACTTTAGATCCTTTATCGTCTTAGTGATCAGTGGTCCTCAATCATGCAATAAAGCTCTGCAACTATGGGCCTTGCCAGAGAGCGTCAGAGTCCACCCCTGGTAGATAGCTTCCAGGCAGTTAAACAACCGTCAACTGGTAGGCTCTACCCAGTCATGCTGCCACATGACTGTTTGTTCCTATTTTTATCATCTTCCTTAAAATTCCGCTTAAGGAAAAGGAACCAGGGCCTAGACGACTTTGAAAGTTAAGGAATAACACGACTCCCTAGGTTGTTCCACATCCTCAAAGGAACTCTTACAACAGGGATGCATTCCTGATGATTGCAGTTGGTCCCTATCTACTGCAATTCTTCTAATTTCCAATACTTCATTGAAGCTTAGGATAAGCAAAGAACGCATGATACTCATACTGCCCTCCATGGAGAGGCAAGCATGGTATCCCCTTATATTGTGCTTTTTTCTTCCACCTTCTACACTGAAGTTATAGAAGGATCCAGATCCTCTATCTTAGGATTAAGGATCTCCTTAGCACTCCTTCAAGTATGTCTCAAGACCTGGTTATCCAAGGACTAGTCTTTTAAGACCTAGACCTCTTGTCATAAGTAAGAAGCATCCTACTGGTTTCCATTAACCTTGCAAAGGATTCTTACACCTTTGACTAATAAGTGATTCTCACTGACTATCCTCAAGGAGGTCTTAACCCTGCTGCTGGTTAGACGAATCTCCTTATGCAACCTGACCCTGAAATATTTGTTTAAAGTCCACATCAATGCTGTTCCAGCATACCATAAGATTATTAAATGGACATCCAATTTTATCTGGTAAAGTTAGGAAACTCCTTCTTTTACCGTAACCTTTTTTATGTCATAATCAGGTTATCTTATATCTGAAGCTTTCCAGGTAAAGTTGTTATCCTAAGTGCTATCACTTAGGGAACACACATCACTGATCTTCAGAAATTGGAGGCTAAACCGCCTAGTACAATTTTTCGTCTGGATAAAGAGGTTCTAGAAACCCATCCTCTTTTTCTGTAAAGGTATTTTGACCTTTTCATCCGGACCAGTCAGATTTGTCTTGGCTTTTTCTTTCCCAGGGCACCATCCTGCTCTAGGGACAGAAAGATTTTAGACTTTGGACTAGACAGAAGCTCAGCTTTTCTCCAAAGTCCCAACTTCTTATAAAACTCCCCTGTTTTCCTGGGGTTAGTTCTAGACATTAATGTTTCTTATCTCTGTCTGTATTGCTAATTTTATTCCTGTACTTGCCACAGTAAAGGAATTCCATGTGAGGACAATGTGATGGTTCTTAACAATAGACCCATATTAGCCTCCCCATATATATATATATATATATATATATATATATATATATATATATATATACTCGCAATATTTTGGGTAAGATACATTTTTAAGAATCGGGACTTGCTATCCCTTACTAACAGTTATTTTCTACACAAGGACACCCTCTGGATACCTTGTTTAGTCGAGCTGTTCCACAGCCCCCTTTTTACACAGTTAGTTCAACTCCTACCCTCCATCCCTTTAGATGCCTGAGGTCCTCGAGAGGGAGCATGGCCCATCCATTAGTTTAGTAACATGCTGGGGCCTCCTCCAGGCATCTTTTAGCTTGGGAGTCCCCATATGTGAAGACTCATTCTTGCTTGTTCCTGGAGATAGCATGGTTACTCACCTGTAACAGGTGATCTCCGGGAACAGCAGGAATAAGTCTTCACAACCCACCCACCTCCCCTAGGAGTTGTTTCTCTCTCTCTCTCTCTCTTTCTCTTTCTAATTTGTCTACTTCCCTCCTTCAATCTCAGCTACAAACTCAACTGATGTGAGGGAAGTGAATTGGCGGGAAGGCAGCGTGCATGCGTGTGGGCATGCTCCCAAAGGCTTTCTTTTTAGACGCTGGAGAGCGTTCCTGCGCGGGCTCCGTCGGTACCGACGTACCCATATGTGAAGACTTATTCCTGCTGTTCCCGGAGATCACCTGTTACAGGCGAGTAACCATGCTTTTCATAGTGCCACTTGTTCTCTTTCCCCAGTAGGAGATGTATTGGTATTTTCTGAAATGTATTGGTTTAATTTTGCAATGTTGCCTTTTGATAGGTAGGGTATGGTGCTTTGAGTCTTGGTAGTACTGTTATGATATGATGGGTTTGCTATGGGTTCTAAATGGGCAGTGTTTGTAGTACTTCCTAATGTGCCTGGCGGTTGGCACTGGAGTATAGTAATGTAGAAATCTTTTAGTCTTTCTTTATCCATACACTCATTAAGAGGCATGTTTACTAAAAGTTAGTGCATGTTAACATTATTCAAATATTTATGCAAATGAGGCACCTTATGCAAATAAGGCCCTGCACAGAGTCTTCGCACATGGCCTAGCACCCCCCTTGGGCCACCCCTGTGTACTGAGACATGTAAGAGACAGTCCCTGCTCATAAGAGCTTACAGTCTAGTCAAGATAGACAAAATAACTATTTGGGACTTTGCTTACCATTCTTCTAGATATAGCCAACACATAGGCGTGATCAGGAGACTAAGGGGATCAGAATCTAAAAGCAGTCTTGGAGACAAGTTTATAGCCTCTATTTGAACAGGGCCATAGAAAGAGCCTCACGTACTGACTCGAGTAGTTTGTTCCCAGCATAAGGAGCAGCAAGGTGGAAAGATTGAAGTCTGGAGTTTGCAGTGGAAGAGAAGGATACAGATAGGAGGATCTGCCAGAAGAGCGAAGTTCCTGAGGAGGGATAGTGAGAGCAGCCGAGCGAAGGCACTTATAGGTCAGCAGAAGAAGTTTGAACCTGATGTGGAACTGGATAAGGGAGTCAATGAAGTGACATGAGCAAAGCGACACTGGCAGAAGATTAGCTGTCCTCTGAGTTTTCAATAGATTGAAGGGTGGGGGGGGGGGGGGAGATGATTCAGAGGAAAACCAGCAAGGAGGAGGTTGCAATAGTCTAGATGGGAGGTGAGTAGAGAATGGATAAGGATCTTAGTAGTGTGTTCAGAAAGGGAGGGACAAATTTTGCTGATGTTTATAAAGGAAGCAACAGGTTTTAGCTATCTGTTGGATGTGTGTGGAGGAGGAGAGGGAGGAGTCAGAAGATGACCCCTTGAAGGTTGTGAACTGAGGAAACAGGCAGGAGGATAGTGTTATCTACACAAAAGAGGAAGATGGGATGTGGGTAGAAAGATAAGCTCAGTTTTGGCCATGTTCAGTTTCAGATGGCAGACATCCAGATGCCAGTGTCAGACAAGCAGGCAGAGATCTGGGCCTGGATTCCTGGAGAGATTTCAGGTGTAGAGATGGTACTGAAAACCGTGTGAAGAGGTGAGCGCCAAGGGACTGGGTGTAGGGAGAGAAAAGGAGAGGTCCAAGACAAAGCCCCTGTGGTACACCAGCTGAGAGCAGGATAACTGTAGAGGAGGATCCATCAGAACATCAGCACGCCAGAGACTACACAAAGGCATGCAAGTCCACCGCACGAAGAGCGCTATCAATGGCAGCCCCTGGAATGTGGAACGCACTCCCTGACGAACTGCGATCCACGGAAGACACTAAGGACTTTCGGAAACAACTAAAGGCTCTGCTCTTCCTGGAACACTATGACCCAAACACATAATGGGAGCAACAGCCACGAACTAACGTCTCACCCGCACGCTCATTGTACATAGCACTGTATAAAGCTCATGCTGTAAATAGCACATGCTAATTAACGTACCCACATGCATACACATCCACTGTACAATATAAGAATACCTTGAACACAAATGCCAACTCCTTGATTGTTTGCTGTGTACACCACCTTGATTGAAGGATAAGGCGGGATAGAAATACCCTTTAAATAAATAAAATAAATAAAAAACATACATAAGTGAGCTGAGAGAGATAAGAAAACCAAGACAGAGCCTCTAAATCATAATGAGAACAGGGTATTGAGGTGGTAGTGATCAGCAGTGCCAAAAGAAGTAGAAAGGTCAAGGTGGATGTAATTCTTTGGTTTCGCAAGGAACAAGTCATTGGGAGACTTTGGCAAGAGGTGTTTCAGTGGAATGTAGAGGGCGGAAGCCAGATGGCAATGGATCCAGAAAGGCTTGAGAGGAGAGAAAGTCCAGACACTGGCAGTAAACCACACATTTAAATAGTTTAGAAATAAAAGGGAGGAGGAAGATGGGTCAATAATTAGGACAGGTGGGGGTCTAAGGCATGGTCTGTCGAGGAGAGGTGTAACCACAGCATGCTTTTAGGCTGCAGGAACAGTTGCAATGGAAAGCGGCGATAGGTTGAGGATATGACATATGGGAGGGATAACGGAGATGGAGATGGAGCTTAGTAGGTGGGAATGGGATCAGAGGAGCAGGTGTTAAGTTTGGAAGAGGAGAGATGTATGGTTTCTTCCTCAGTGATTGTAGCAAAAGAAAATAGGCTGCGGAAAGGATTTGGGAGTGAAGAGGGGATGGGAATGACCCCGGGGGGAGCTAGAGTAATCTTGTTGACTTTGTCATGGAAATAGCCAAAATCTGCGCAGAAAGGGAAGGAAGGGTCGGAGGTGAGAAAGTCGAGAGTTGTAAAGAGGCAGCAAGGATCAGAGGCAAGAGATGTTAGTAAGGTGGACAGTACTTTTGCTTGGTGAGTGCTATGGCTGACTGGAAAAAGGCTAGCATGAATTTGAGATGTGGGAAGTCTGCAAAGGTGCAGGATTTAAGCCAGATGCACTCAGCTGAATGAGCATAGGAACATAGATATCGGTTTTTAGAGCACAGCCAGGATTGAAGTACATTACACCTCACAGGACATGGAACGGGAAGAGCAAGAGCATCCATAGCAGAGGAGAGTACACAATTTTTCTCCAGGAACAAGCAGGAAGTCAGTCCTCGCATATGGGTGACGTCTGTGCCAATGGAGCCCTCATGCGGAGCAAATCCCCAGCTTACTAAGAGAGCCTTTAGGAATTGCATCACGCATGCGCGGTCCCCTTCCCGCCAAAGGGTGCCATCTTGCTCAGTCTCCTTTTTTCCGCGGAGCCCAACGGATGTTGTCCAAGTTCGCTCGTGAAAAAAGTGCTTAAAAGTCAGAAAAATTCTTTTCTGTCTGACCGGTTCGATGCCGGTTCCCCTTACCGCCTTCGGCTTCGTACACCAGTATCGAGTCCTGTCCAAATTTTCGTTTTTTGTCCTTAGTGACTAGCATTCGCGCTCTTCTTCTTTTTCACTGGCAGCCAGGTCTTTTGACATCGCAGGGGCCCTTTTTTCCCCGATGGCTGCCAGCGGGTTTAAAAAGTGTGATCGGTGCACAAAGTTAATGTCACTCGCCAACACACACGACTGCTGTCTCCGCTGTCTCGGGCCCGACCACGACCCGAAGGTTTGTGGCCTGTGTAGTAAAATGTCCTCCAAGGCCTTGAGGAGTAGGCAGCAGCAACATGATAGGATTTTTCCTGAGTAGGCACCCGCCCGGGCCTGGACCTCATCGGAGGCCTCGACATCTCGGGAGCTCTCTGATCCTGAGCAGCATCGAGTGTCCTCCGAAAGGAGGTCTCCCTCGCGAGAACACCAGAGGAAGAAGAAATCTGTGAGGGTGTCGTTGGATGGCTCCGAGCGGCCTGGTTCCTCATGGGCCAGATCACGGAGTAATGCCTGCTGCCCCGGATCATCGGAGTCGGGGCGCCCAGCGTAACTCCCTCGCAAGGAACTGGAGATGCTGAGGCAGGTAACCACAATCCTCGTTCTGGACTCTCCTCCAGGAGAACCGGCATCGGGCCCGACGGCATCAGGACCCGACCCGGAGGCTGCAGAGCCTTCTGAGCTCGGTCTCAGAATGGTGGCCTTGGAGCGCAGCATGTCTGTCTTCATGGATCAGCAGCGAGCGCTGATTGCCGGTCTCACCAGTCCATCTGCCCCGACCACTGGGACCTCAACGTCCAAGTCGACCTCGGAGGCCGAGCTGATCCTCGAGACCCTAAGAACTCAAGTCAATCCTTGGCCGAGGTCCCTCTCGACCTCCCGTTCAGGACCCACCGGCATTGGGGTGGTCGAGGCCAAAGCCCTCGAGGCTGGAGCTGCTTGATTCCTCTTCGGAGGAGTCAGGATGGCAGACGGAAGATGAGTCACCGGACACCCATCACACCAGATGTGTCCCCTCGGATTCCCTGGGTTCTGAACCTCGGGGAAGGTGTCGTCGTCCCCCCTCCACCCCCCGGAGGATACTCAGTTCTTGGACTTGTCCGGGACATGGCCAGAGCATTGGCATTCCCAGTGGAGGCCGAGGAGGAGCCGAAGAGTTCGAGATCCTCCAGTATGACTTCCCCCCTCAGGAAGCCCTTACTGTGCCGGTGCCTCAGATTCTGGAACAGCTGATGCTCCACATGTGGGAGACACCGACCTTGATACCGGTGTTTAGCAGACGAATCGATTCCATTTACCAAGTTCGCAAGAGACCTGGGGTCCAGAAAGCACAACTGCCGCACAACTCCATGGTTGTGGAATCAGCCGTGCGCCGGCTCAAGAGCCAGAAGACGCACTCCTTGGTGCCTCCTGGCTGGTAGTCCCGCAACATGGATGCCCTCGATAAAAAGTGCTATCAGGGTTCAATGCTGTCATGCCGAATCCAGACATACCAGCTGTACATGGGCATGTACCTGCGAGACCTGGCAAAGGATATTGCCGGGTTCTCAGCTGGTCTCTCCGAGGGACCTTTGCAGCGTTTCAAGACCTTGTTTATTTATTTATTTTATTTATTTATTTAAAGTCTCTTTTATACCGCGCTATTCAGCATCAGCGCGGTTTACAATAAACAGTGAACATACACATTTCCAATAGTACTTTGTGTTTACATATGAACAGGATATTCAACTTGGCTAACAGGGTAACTATGTACAACCACAATATACAATATATACAATTTGTAGGCTGATCATGTGTTTGTATGGTTTTATACAGTGGTGATTTGGGTGGTTTCGGCAAATGGTGCTGAGTTTCTATTGGTTTCAGGGTAATGTATGAGGAAGAGGTAGTGTTTCACGGCCTTCCTGAATTGGAATATGTCTGGGATTGATCTGATGTTGTGAGGGAGGTTATTCCAGATCACTGGTGCATAAAGTTTGAAAGTCCTGCTGGATGTTGACTTGGTGCATTGAGTTATAGATCTTGGGACTATCAAGGTGTTTTGAGCTACTGACCTTCTGTCTCTGTTGTGGGGTGTCATCTGGTTTAGCTCAGTTAGTGAAGTTGACGAGAGACCTTTGGTGGCTTTGAAGGTGAGCAGCAAGGTCTTGAATGTAATTCTACCTTGAATCGGGAGCCAGTGGAGTTGTTTCATTATAGGTGTGACATGGTCTTTCCTGGATGCTCCGTGCAGTACTCTTGCTGCAGTGTTCATTGCCATTTGCAGTGGGTTTAGGGTGGTTTGGGGGAGACCTTGAAGTATTGCATTTGCATAATCAAAATGCGGGATAATTAGTGCCTGATAGATAGTCCTGAAATCATCTGGCTCCAACAGAGATCTTATGTATCTAAGGGATCTAATTTTATGATATACCGCCCTTACAGTGTTACTTATATGAGCCTGCATATTTAGGTTCTGGTCTAGTGTGATGCCGAGGTATCTGATCGCGGATTTGGTCTGGAGGTCTGCTTCCTTCACTTTCAGTACTGTTGGGGCAGTGAAGTTACGGTTCCTTGTAATGAACATCACCTCCGTCTTCTTGTGTTGAATCCGGAGGTTTTGGGATTGTAGCCAATTGGATATTTCGTTTATGCAGCATGTTATTGGTTCGAGGTCTGGGTTTTCTGTTGCAAAAGGCGTGTATAATAGCACATCATCTGCGTATATCATGCAGTTAATGTTGAAAGACCGGATCAGGTTGCAGAGAGGTTGCATGTATATTGAATAGTAAGGCGGAGAGGGAGGATCCTTGTGGGACACCTTGGCTTTGGTGGAATGGTTCTGATGATGTGTTTCTGGATTTTACCTGCTGCCATCTGTCCGAGAGGTAGGACCTGCACCACTCGAGTGCTTTACCGGAGATTCCTTTTTCTTTGAGGCGTTCTAGGAGGCGCTCATGGCTAACGGAATCAAACGCTGCCGCGATGTCAAGGAAGACAAGGACAAAGCTGGGATCCGTGAGTGCTCACTGGGATCCGTGAGTGTTCACTGGGATCCGTGAGTGCTCGAAGTTTGACTCGAGCAGCCTATGACTGCTTCGAGGCGTCGGCCCGGTAACTGCGGCCGGCATAGGTGCACGCCACCAGGCATGGCTACAGTCGTCAGACCTGGAACAATGGGTGCAGGACAAGTTGGTCGATGTCCCTTGCCGAGGTGAAAACCTCTTTGGCAAACCCATGGCAGAGAAGGCTGCTGAGATTGAGTCCGAGTACCTGACCCGGACATGGCTCTCGAAGAAGACGTCTGCCCCTTTTAAGAAGGGCTCGGGTAGGAAGCCCTTTTTCCCCAGGAAAGGTATTGCTTACCACAACTACCCCACATATCCGGCCTCCCCAGCTCCCCAACAGGGGCAGCAGGCCAAGGGACAGGGGCATGGCCCGCATAAGCAAAAAGCTCCCAAGCCCCACGCACCGGCTCTGGCCCAGCCTGGAAGGGGGTTTTGACTCCCAAAGCATAGTCCCTCTCTCCAAAGAAGCAAGGCCATGCACGGGAGAAAGGCTAACCCTGTATGCCCACAGGTGGCCAGCCATCACAACAGATACCTGGGTTATCTGCTACATTTCACCCAGGCACCTCCCTCTTACTTTCCAGGAGAGCCTCTCAGACCCCCTCTTCACAGGGACCTCCTCTTGAAGGAGTTAGCAGGTCTTCTCGAGGATCAGGCGGTAGAACCGGTGCCCCACCACCTGCAGGGAAAGGGCTTCTACTCCAGGTATTTCCTGATACCAAAGAGAACTGGAGGCCTAAGACCCATCCTCTACCTGCGCAACTTAAACAAGTTTCTGGTGAAGGAAAAGTTCAAGATGCTTTCCCTTGGAATATGGCTGCCTTACCTCCGCCAGAGAGACTGACTATGCTCCTTAGACCTAAAGGATGCTTACACACACATCCTAATTCATCCAGACCACAGACTATACGATTTGTGGTGGGAGGGAACCACTTTCAGTACAAGGTACTTCCATTTGGCCTAGCCTCTGCACCCAGGGTGTTCACAAAGTGCCTAGCGGTGGTTGCGGCCTTCCTAAGAAATCAGGGGGTATTTATCTTCCCCTACTTGGATGACTGGCTCATAAGAGCCCAGTCAGCCCTGGAAGACCAGCAGGCCACAGCTCGCACTATCCAGCTGCTACAACACTTAGGGTTTGTGATTAATTGCTCAAAATCCACTCTGGTTCCTACTCAAGGGCTGGAGTTCATAGGAGCAAGGCTGGACACCCTTCAAGTAAGGGCTTATCTACCGGAAGACAGGGCACAGAGACTTTTGACCCTAGTGCAGCAAGTGAGTCGCAGATCCCAGATCTCAGCAAGACACTTTCTGCGCCTCGGTCAGATGGCCTCCACGGTGCATGTGATACCCAATGCCCATCTTCACATGAGAACAGCTCAGTGTTGCCTCAGGGACTAGTGGACACAAGCCACAGGCAGACTCAGAGACAGGATCAAGGTGTCCAAACGACTGGTTCAGTCGTTGACCTGGTGGCTTCAATCATACCACCTACTGGAGGGAGTGCCATTTCAACCTCCGCACGCGAAAGTGCTGACTACAGATGCATCCTTGCTGGGCTTGGGGGGGTGGGGGCCCATTGCCAGGAATTGTGCAATCAGGGTGTGTGGTCTCCACAGGAGAGCACACATCAGATCAATCTCCTAGAGCTTTGAGCTATCTGCCTAGCTCCACGGACCTTCTGTCAAACCCTGGCTCACCAGTCTGGCTTAATTCAGACAGACAACCAGGTGGCAATGTTCTATGTGAACAAGCAGGGGGGCACAGGGTCTCGCACCCTATGTCAAGAGACCTTGGATCTGTTCTCTTTTGCAGTCAAGCAGGTATGCATCTCAAAGCAGTTTACTTGCCAGGTCTGGAGAACTTCTTAGCCGACAAGCTAAGCAGAATTCTCCAGCCGCACGAATGGCAGCTGGATCCCAACATAGCCCAGCAGCTGTTTCAGTACTGGGGGCAGCCATCCATAGATCTGTTTGCAAGCCCACAGAATCACCAGTTGCCCCGCTTCTGCTTCAGACAGCCACATCCATGCAGGGTGGCTGCAGATGCTTTCCTAATATCATGGTCTGTGGGCCTCCTGTATGCGTTTCTTCCCACGCCTCTGGTGGCCAGGACTCTGTTAAAGATCCTTCAGGACAAAGCCTCGGTCATCCTGGTAGCTCCCAGATGGCCGAGACAGCCATGGTTTCCACTTCTGCTTCAACTGGCGTCAGAGGCCCCAATTCCTCTGGGATTGCATCCCAACCTCCTCTCGCAGGAGGGGGGAATTCTCCTGCATCCCAACCTCGGGTGTCTCAGCCTGATTGCATGGCTGCTGAAAGGGTAGCCCTTGCACCACTTCTCCTCCCTAAAAATGTAGATGATGTACTGCTAGCCTTAAGAAGGCAATCAACTAGAAAAATCTATGCATTTAAGTGGCATAGGTTTGAGGTGTGGTGTAATAAGTAAGGCGAAAACCCTTTCTCCTGCCAAGTGTCAGTGGTGTTGCAGTACCTGCTTCACCTCTCGGATTTAGGCCTCAAGTCAAACTCGGTCCAAGTCCACCTTAGTGCCTTGTCAGCACACCACTCTCCAGTGGAGGGGACAACCTCTTTCTGCACACCCGTTGGTGTCCAGTTTTCTGAGAGGTTTGCTTCTGCTGAAGCCCCCGGTTTGCACTCCAGCGACCGAGTGGGATTTGAATGTGGTCTTAGAGCAGCTTACTCGCCCACCTTTTGAGCCGATGGCTACCTGCCATCTCCGCTTCCTCTCTCGGAAAGTGCTTTTCTTGGTGGCACTCACATCGGCCAGACGAGTGAGTGAGCTGCAGGCTCTGGTTTCTGATACTGTACACACGGTTCTGTACGAACAGGGTGGTGCTTCGCACTCACCCCAAATTCCTTCCGAAAGTGCTCTCTTCATTACACCTCAACCAGGAGGTGATACTTCTGACCTTCTTTCCCAGGCCGCATGTCTGTCAGGCAGAAGCAGTTCTGTATACCCTGGACAGTGGCTCACTTCCGCTCTGTTCTGCTGGCAGACATTTGCCGGGTCGCCACCTGGTCTTCGGGTCAGACTTTTGCAGCCCATTACTGCCTGGATAGGAACTCCCAATGGGACAGTGATTTTGGCCAGGCGGTACTCCGTAACCTGTTCGAGGTCTAGGCAGCTCCTGCCCTCTGACCCTTTGGTGTCAGGCTACCGGAGTGTTACGTTCTCAGTTGAACTCCTATTATGGCTGCTGCGGCTCTTATAGAGGGAGCCTATTTTCAGCTATGGGTTCTCGGTAGCCTATAGCTAGGAAGTCCCATATGTGAGTCTTGAAGGTGTTACTTCTGGAGAGAGATCTGCAATTGTGAGTGTGTACTTCTGGGAATTTTCTGAAAGGAATTCTTTGTATTAAAGCTAATTAATCTGTGAACCCACTATTTTTTGTTAAATCAGTCAGGGCCTAGTAGCAGCAGTTTAAGTTTAAATTTAAAACACAGAAGAGAACTTTCTCGTTACATTTCATACCCAGCAGAGAGCTTGTAGTTTAAATTTCATAAGTTAGAGCCTAGCACCTGCAAAGAGCTATAATCAAATCAGAATATAGCTTACCTCAGCAGCACAAGACAGGGTACTGTGTAGCAGCCCTCTTTTAATAAGAGTTATTTCGCACCCTCCCCAACACCCACCCACCCCTGGGATAATCGTAGCTTTATAGGTACTTACACATCTTAAAAGACAGGAGGTGCTCTCAGGTGAAGCTTGTTACCCAAATCGGTCATACACTAAGGACCTGAGATTACAATGTACAATGTTCAATGTAAATAGTTGATTTCTATTGTTCTATGTAAAATGTATACAAACTGTGTACAAGACTGTTAACCTGTTATATGTAAACCGCCCTTGATCTCTGGAAGGGGCGGTATAAAAGAAATAGTTAAATAAATAAAATAAATAAATAAAATAAAATTAATTAAGCTTCAGGTGAACAAGGTATATTAAACATATTAGGTACAGTTTTATTAGTATAAATATCCATAGCAAGCCTTAGTAAGTAAAGAACTTAAAGATCTAAACACAAACTTAAAACTAAGATGCAGACAGCAGTCCAGCAGCGAGATGGGGGCTTTCCAGTCTTTTGAATTGAGTGTCACATGCATGATTTTCTTCCAGTTGGTGAGAGGTCTTACGTGTGCACTAGGTGCAAGGAGCTCTTTGCTCTCAGGGAACGAGTCTGTTCTCTAGAGGCTAGAGTAGCAGACTTGGAAAACATAAGAAAGATAGAGAAGTACATAGACGAGACCTACAGGGATATAGTCCTGAAGTCCCACCTCCAGTCTGGCAGCATCCCTGTTGCCATGGAGGAGAGAGGTCACGTGACAGGAGAGCATCACCCTGGTGTGGCAGAAAGTGATCTTGTAACTAGGACCTGTCCTCCAGGTGATGTAAAACCCTCTCGCACCAAGGAGGTTTCTCCAGGGCCATGTTCCCATGAGGGAAGGGTTAGGACAGCCGTTATAGTTGGTGATTCGATCATTAGGCATGTAGATAGCTGGGTGGCTGGTGGACGTGAGAATCACCTGGTAACATGCCTGCCTGGTACGAAGGTAGCGGACCTCACGCGCCACCTAGATAAGGTCTTAGATAGTGCTGGGGAGGAGTCTGCTATCTTGGTACATGTTGGTACCAATGACATAGGAAAATGTGATAGGGAGGTTCTGGAGGCTAAATTTAGGCTTTTAGGTAGGAAGTTGAAATCCAGAACTTCCAGGGTAGCGTTCTCAGAAATGCTTCCCGTTCCACATGCAGGACCCAAAAGGCAGGCAGAGCTCCGGAGCCTCAATGCGTGGATGAGACAATGGTGCAAGGATGAGGGTTTTGGATTTGTTAGGAACTGGGGAACATTCTGGGGAAAGGAGGGGCTCTTCCGAAGGGATGGGCTTCACCTTAACCGGGATGGAACCAGGCTGCTGGCATTAACCTTTAAAAAGGAGATAGAGCAGCTTTTCAACTAGATAATAGGGGAAAGCCGACAGTTGCCCAAGAGTGGATGGTTCGGAAGAATGTATCCTTGAAGGATACTACCAAAAGCAGAGAGGTTCCAAAAAAGAGTAAAGTAGCCCAAATGCCCTCGAGTATGGAGGAGATAGAGCTTAAAGTTCCCAAATTACCCATGCCTACCAATAGCCAAATTAATATGAAAAAATTAGTCTCTAAAATGCTTGTATGCAAATGCTAGAAGTCTAAAAAATAAGATGGGAGAGTTAGAATATATAGCACTAAATGAAAGGTTAGATATCATTGGCATATCAGAGACATGGTGGAAGGAGGACAACCAGTGGGACACTGTGATACCTGGGTACAAACTGTATCGTAATGATAAAGCTGATCAAATTGGTGGAGGGGTTGCGCTCTGTTAGAGAGGGCATTGAGTCAGAAAGGATTAAAGTTTTGCAGGAAACAAAATTTGCTGTAGAATCTCTATGGATTGAAATTCCATGTAAAAAGGGGAAGGCGATGGCAGTGGGGGTGTACTATCAACTGCCTGGCCAGAATGAACAAATGGATGATGAAATGCTCAAAGAAATCAAGGAAGCTAACAAAAGTTACAGTGCAGTAATAATAATGGGCGATTTCAATTACACCGGTATCGACTGCGTAAGTGTCACGGCAGGACATGCTAGGGAGATAAAGTTTCTAGATGAAATAAATGACTGCTTCTTGGAGCAGCTGGTTCATGAACCGACCAGAGGGGAAGCCATATTAGACCTACTCCTTAGTGGAACACGAGATCTAGTGCAAGATATAAGGGTGTTAGGGCCACTTGGCAATAGTGATCATAGCATGATCGCCTTTGTTTTAATTAGTGGAGGAGGGATAGTAAGGAAATCCACAATACTACCTTTTAACTTTTCAAAGGGAGACTATGATAAAATGAGGAAAAAGGAGCAGTTGCAAAGGTTAGACTTACATCAAGCGTGGGTGGTGTTGAAAAATACTATCTTGGAAGCCCAGACCAGCTGTATTCCACGCTTTAAGAAAAGTGGAAGGAAGTCCAAAAAAACCACCAGCATGGTTTAAAGGGGAGGTCAGAGAGGTTGTTGCATCTTTCAGGAAATGGAAAAAAGAGCCAAACGACGAAACCTGAAAACAGCACAAGCACTGGCAAGTCAAATGCAAGGCATTGATAAGGCAGGCAAAGGGAGAATTTGAGAAGAAGCTTGCGGAAGCAAAAACGCAAAATAAAGACTTTTTCAAGTACATTCGTAGCAAAAAACCTGTGAGAGTCAGTTGGTCCATTAGATGATAGAGGGGTTAAAGGGGCACTAAGAGACAACAAGGCGATAGCGGAGAGACTGAATGAATTCTTTGCTTCGGTCTTTACTGAGGAAGATGTAGGGATGTTACCCATGACTGAAGTGGTATATAAAGGTGCGGAAGAATTGAAGGAAATATTGATACTTTGGGAAGATGTATTACAACTATTAGATAAACTGAAGAGTAGAAAATCACCTGGACCGGATGGTATACATCCAAGGGTGTTGAAAGAACTGAAATATGAGATTGCAGACCTGCTATTAGTAATCTGTGAGCTATCATTAAAATCATCTCTAATACCTGAAGATTGGAGGATCGCCAATGTAACACGAATTTTTAAAAAGGGTTTCAGGGGTGATCCGGGAAACTACAGACCGGTGAGCCTGACGTCAGTACCGGGAAAAATGGTAGAAACCATCATATATCAAGAATAAAATTACTCAGCATGTAGTTAGTCATGGCCTAATGGGAGACAGCCAACATGGCTTTAGACAAGGAAGATCTTGTCTTACTAATCTGTTATGTTTTTTTTTGAAGGTGTGAATAAATAGGTGGACAAAGGTGAGTTGGTTGATGTAGTGTATCTGGACTTTCAGAAAGCCTTTGACAAGGTCCCTCATCAGAGACTTTTGGCAAAACTAAAGAGTCATGGGATAGGAGGCAGTGTACTACTGTGGATCAGGAACTGGTTAAAAGATAGAAAGCAGAGGGTAGGGCTAAATGGGCAATTTTTCCAATGGAGAAAGGTGAATAGTGGTGTACCCCCAGGGATCTGTGCTGGGTCCACTGCTTTTTGACGCATTCATAAATGACCTGGAAAGTGTAATAACGAGTGAGGTTATCAAATTTGTAGATGACAAAACTATTTAAAGTTGTTAAAACCCAAGAGGATTGTGGAAAATTGCAAGAGGATCTTGATAAATTGGAAAACTGGGCATCAAAATGGCAGATGAAATTTAATGTGGACAAGTGCAAGGTTATGCACCTAGTGAAGAACAACCCAAACTATGGTTACACGATGCAAGGTTCCGCATTAGGAACCACCACCCAGGAAAAAAATTTAGGCATCATTGTGGATGCCAAGTTAAAACCCTCGGCCCAGTGTGCAGTGGCGGCCAAGAGAGCAAATAGAATACTAGGTATCATAAGGAAAGGAAAGGAAAATAAAACAAAAGATATTATAATGCCTCTGTATCGTTCCATGGTGAGACCACACCTTGAATATTGTGTGCAATTCTGGTCGCCGTATCTTAAAAAGGATGTAGCGATTTTAGAAAATGTTCAGAGAAGAGCCACCAAAATGGTAAAGGGGATTGAAGGATACTCCTTTGAAGAGAGGCTTAAAAGGTTAGGGCTCTTCAACCTGGAAAAGAGATGGCTGAGGGGGAGATATGGTAGAGGTCTATAAATTAATGAATGGAATGGGTAAACGTAGATCAATTGTTTGTCATCATAAAAAGACTAGGGGACATGCAATGAAGCTATAAGGTAACCTATATTTAAGACTAATAAGAGAAAATATTTTTTCATTCAACATGTAATCAAACTCTGGAATTTGTTACCGGAGGATGTAGTAAAGGCTGTTAGTGTAGCTGGGTTTAAAAAAGGTTTGGACAATTTCCTGGAGGAAAGGCCCATAAACCATTACACAGGTCTGCGACTAAAAAGCTGTTTGATTATTTTCATCTAATTTCCATGTATTTTGTTGTGCTGAAAACAAATAAAATATTGAAAAAACTCCTAGACGTCATGATTTGCCACAACATGCAAAATTGTCTTCAAAATTTATCAAATTGTTTTCATATTACTATTAATTAATTCACATAAGTGCATTTAAGATATAAAATGCCTAAAAAACCTTAAAGGGGTTGTCCGAGTTATGTAAAAAAAAAAAATAGCACTGTAAATCTGATGGTCAGCAATATATACATAAGCTAAGCAAGTTTTAAGTCCGTGCTTTTAATGGTAGAAGGGGTTAATCTTTCCTGAAGAATCCAGTGGGAGGGAGAGACAGGGCAGATAGCAGCAGCTCCGTTCAGTGCAGGGGGGCGTGGCCAACACTGTGACGTCTCGTGTACAGACACAGAGCTGCTCTCTCCTTCATGCCACACTTGTGCACGAATCATCTGGTTCTTGGTTCTAGGTTGTTCACACTTTTTCATCGCAATTCGTGTTAGCTCGTCATTCTTCAACCATTATGTTATGGCTCCACGAAAGTGTATTAAATTCGCCAGACAGTTTCTGTTTTATCTGTGGTGAATATACAGTGTTGAAGCAACAGCAGAATATTACAGACTTTGTGAAAAAAAGTATACTTTGCATACTTTGGACTAAAAATTGGAGATCAAGATAAAGTCTGGGCGCCTCATAAAGTGTGCAAACGCTATATTGAGGACCTCCGAAAATGGTTTAAGGGTAAGAAAAAAATCTTTCCGTTATGGGATTCCTATGGTATGGCGAGAGCAAAAGAACCATAGTGACGACTGTTACTTTTGTTCATGCGATGTGAAAGGGTTTAATTCCAAATGGAAGCATTCCATTTCATACCCCAGTCTTCACTCGGCAATTCGTCCCATCCCCCATGGCACAGATATACCAGTACCCAAGCCCCCTGCTACCTTGGAAGAAATACCTAGCTCCGATGAAGGTGAAGTCATACCTGAACCAGATGACGAATCAAGTTCTGACTTTGAAGATGATACAAGACCAAAATTGTTTTCTCAGGAGGAGATGAATGATTTGGTAAGAGACTTGAATCTTCCCAAAGATGCCGCTGAGTTACTCGGATCAAGGCTGAAAAGCAGGAATTTATTGTTGCCAGGAATGTCACCTTCATGGTTCAGACATCGTGAAAAGGAGTTTGTTCCTTACTTCGCCCAGGAAGACAAGTTGGTTTATTGCATCGATGTCGAAGGTCTGATGGGTCAGTTTAAAATCCAATATGATTCAGAGCAATGGTGTCTTTTTATAGATTCTTCAAAAAGAAGTCTCAAAGCAGTTTTACTCCCCAACGGTTTTTACGCTTCCATACCTGTAGGTCATTCCGTACACTTGAAGAAAACCTACGAGAACTTGGAATTGGTTCTTCGTAAACTTAAATATGAAGACCATGGTTGGCAAGTGTGTGGGGACTTGAAGGTCTTGTGCATGCTGCTCGGGCAACAAGCTGGGTATACCAAATATCCTTGTTTTCTGTGTCTATGGGACAGTTGAGACCGACAAAATCACTGGACCAAGAAGAGTTGGCAGCCGAGGGTGCTAACAGTTGGTGAAAAAAATGTCCTCCGAGAAACTTTGGTACCTTCCCATAAAGTTCTTCTACCACCTCTCCACATAAAATTGGGATTGATGAAGCAATTCGTAAAATCAGTTCCAAGAGATGGAGAAAGCTTCAAATACTTGGTCACCAGGTTTCCAGGCCTGTCGGAGGCAAAATTGAAGGAAGGTGTGTTCGTCGGACCAGACATTAGAAGGCTTATAGTTGATCAAGAGTTTAATACCATGACGGATCCTCAAAAAGAAGGGTGGATTGCATTTAAAGAAGTCGTACAGAAATTTTAGGCAATAACAAAGAGCCTCACTACAAAAAGATCGTCTGACGAATGCTGAAAGCATTTCAAGCTTTAGGTTGCCTGATGAGTGTGACAGTGCATTTCCTCCAGTCCCTCCTTGACTACTTTCCTGAAAATTTGGGAGCTGTGAGTGAGGAACAAGGTGAACGATTCCACCAAGACATTAAAGAGATGGAAAGGAGATACCAGGGAAAATGGAGCATTATAATGATGGCAGACTACTGTTGGATGCTTCAGAGAGACATTCCAGATGCTACTCACAAGCATAAATGCACCAAGAGGAGCCTCACAAGGAAGAAGAATTGAGTTTAGTGTGTGTAGGTGAGCTCATTTCAGTTCAAAAAAGGATTTTCATGAAAATATTGTAATAAAACTTTAATTTTATAAGTCTATTTCCATTTATTTTGAGGTATTGCCTTATTTAACATAGTTACCTAAATTGTCAGGAAACGTGATGTCTTATGACAAAATGGAGGTCATTTTCGGATTCAGTGCACAAAAAAACACAAAGATTACATGGAATAACCAAAACAGCTTTCGAAAAACAATTTTTTGCAGACCTGTGTTATTAAAGGGGACCCGGGATATCACTGCTTGACCCAATACAAGCATTGTGGAGCCTGTGTCTTTTGGGGAAACTGCTAGGTACTTATGGCCTAGTTTGGCCACTGTTGGAAACAGGATACTGGACTTCATGGACCTTGTTCTGACCCAGTGTGGCATATCGTATGGTCTTATGTTCTAACACCGGGGTCTCAAACACGCGGTGGCCTGCGAGAGCATCTTGTGCGGTCCGCGATGTATTTGGCCCGGCGTGTTAAGCAGCTAGCCGGTAGAGAGAAAAAATCCAAACTTGCTGCCGCCGCCGCCGCCACAGTATCAAGCGTCCCGCGGCACCCCCCTGCCCAGCAGAGTCCTCTGCTTCCTGCAGCATCAGCTCCAAAAGCGGCGGCTTTCAGAGCCGCGAGAAAGAAACTCTCTGTTCAGCTCCAAAAGCGGCGACTCAATTCCGGGCAGAGGGGCCTGCGGAACGCTTGATACTGCAGCGGCGGCAGCAGCAGCAAGTTTGGATTTTTTTAAATCTACCTGGGCTGATGTGTGGGAGGGGGGTTAGGACTGGTAATAGGCTATGAGGGGGGGGGGCTAGGACTGGTAATGGCTTATGAGGGGGGTAAGACTGAAAATGGGGTGATGGGGGGTTAGGACTGGTAATGGACTATGAGGGGTAAGACTGAAAATGGGGTGATGGGTAAGACTGGATGTGGGCTATGCGGGGTTAGGACTGGTAATGTGGTTTGGGGGGCTAGGACTGGAAATGGGCTGAGTGGAAGGGGGGGGCTTGAACTGCAAATGGCTGATGGGGAGGGGGCTTGGAATGGAAATGGGCTGTGAGGGGAGGGAGCTAGCAGTGGAAATGGGCTGATGGGGGGGAGTTAGGATTGGAAATGGGCTGATGGGGGGCTAGGACTGAAAATGGGCTGATGCAGGGACTGGAAGGGAGTGGGTGCTGTGTGGGGTTGGACCTAGAAGGGAACTGATGTTGGGGGAGGATTAGAATGGGATGGAGCTGGGAGAGTGAAATGGAGAGGGGAAAAAATATTTTGTGTGGGAGGGAAGACAAATCTACAATTGGCCAGGTATTGGGAGAGTAAGTGGGGATTGAGGATGGAGGGGTAAAATTTGAGTGGATGAAATAGGAATGAGGAAAGAGCAAAAGGAGAAAGATTAGTATGTTAAAGCAGATGTAGAGGGAGCATGGAAAAAACTAGAAAAGAGAAGGAAGGACAAATGGACAGCAGACGATGGAGAGTTAGCAGAAGGCACGAAGAAACCAGAAGAAAGTGGCTGGAACAATTGCAACTGAAAAAAAAAATGCACAAAAGGTAGAAAAATATCTCTTTATTTTGAATTTATTAACTGGAATATGTCATCTCTGGGAAATGTGCATCAATAACGTCTGCGCTTTGTTTAGTACAAGAGGAAATTAATTTATAGTTTTATTTCTACAGTGGTGTTGTACATTCCAAGTTTGGCTTTTGGGGTTCCCAGTTTAATTATTGTCGTCTTGTTTCTAAATTTTGATTCCTTGTTTGGTAATGGTGTATGTTCTGCATGTGTAACTGAGCTGAGGTATTCTGTTTATGTAATTTCTATTTGACATTGCTACTTGTTCTTTCCCCAGTAGGTCATGTATTGTTGTTCTCTGAAATGTATTGATTTAATATTTGCAGTGTTGCCTTTTGATGGGTAGGGTATGGTGCTTTGTGAGTCCTGGTAGTGCTTTTAGGATATGGCGGGTTTGCTATGGGTTCTAAATGGGCAGTGTTTGTTTGTAGTAGTTCCTAATGTGCCTGGTGGTTGGCACTGGATTATAGTAATGTAGAAATCTTTTAGTCTTTCTGTTTCCATACGCTGATTAAGAGGCATGGGTACTAAAAGTTAAGGTATGGTAACATTATGCAAATATTTATGCAAATGAGGCCCCACGTCTTATGCGGCCCCCGGGTTATTTTACAAGTCCTCATTTGGCCCTCAAACCAATTTGAGTTTGAGACCCCTGTTCTAACATCTGTTACAGTTGAGTAACTATGCTTTATAGGAAGCTACTGCCTCTTCAACAGACTCAGATGACATAGTGGAGGGAAGAGGTGATGAGACAGCTACAGAGAGAGCTGGTGGGTTGATAAGCGTGAAGATTCCTAAAGATGTTGGAGGAGATTGGGCAAGACTGAGATGGGAGGTGATGAAGAGTGAAGCTTAGCAGGTATTGGTCAGATAAATGAAGAAATGAGTTGCGGACATTTGAGCGTAAGCAGTTAGAGAAAAATACAAGGCCTTTTGATTAGGGGCAGTAGAGCATAGCTGGAAGTTGAATAAGGAGGTAAGGGAAAGGAGCTTTAAGGCATTGGTTTCAGTCTTTCCTCTCGGGTCGTTTCTTCTCAGTTTCCTCTGGCTCTCTATCCTCACCCTCTACTCCCCTTCCATGCGGTGTCCCTCAAGGGTCTGTCCTTGCACCCCTCCTATTCAATGTCTTTCCAGCTCCTCTCTCTCTTGGTGCAACAACATGGCATATCTGCACATTATTATGCCAACGACATCTTTCTTCTCTACCACACTGACTCAGTTTCCCCCGACATTGCTCCTCTCAACAGCTGTCTTTCTTCCTTGGTGTCGTGGCTTTCCTCTAATTTCCTGCACATCAACCTTTCCAAGACTTCAGCCATTTGGTTCACCGCCGGTAGTCCTGCCCCCCCCCCCCCCTTATCCCTTTGCTCTCTTCCTCCCCCATCCCCCTCGTAACATCCCTGCGCTACCTTGGCGTGATCCGTGATTCATCATTGTCCTTTAAAGCTCACATCTCCTCTGTCGTCCCGCGTTTTTTCCACCCTCAGACAACTTCGTTCCGTTCGCCCCTTCCTTTCTTTCTCGTCTATGACCACCCTTCTCCTTTCTCTTGTCACTCGCCTTGATTATTGCAATGTTTCCCTGGCCGGTCTTCCTCAATCCCAATTACAACGTCTACTGAGTCCATAACACTGCAGCCCGCATCCTCACTTGTTCCTCCCGCTTTGACCACATCACCCCACTTCTCATACATCTGCATTGGCTTCCTATCCCTTTCCATATACAATATAAGTTTCTCACCTTCATCCACAAATCCATTTACACTGGCACCCCCCTCTACCTTGCTGATTTGATCCACCTCCACACTCCCCACCGCTCTCTCCGTTCAATCCATGCAAATCTCCTGACCTTGCCCTCCCCTTCTCAAGCCCACCTTGAATCCATAAGAACATAAGATATGCCATACTGGGTCAGACCAAGGTCCATCAAGCCCAGTATCCTGTTCCAACAGTGGCCAATCTAGGTCATACGTACCTAGCAGTTTCACACGCTCCTCTGCCTTCTACTTCCTCGGTCCCCATCTCTGGAATTTGCTTCCCCTGGACCTCCGTCTGGAACCCTCTTTGAAAACCTTTAAGGCTCGCTTGAAAACTCATTTCTTCTGCTTAGCCTTTGATCTTCCCCTCCCCCTCCCCTCTTTCCCCACCTCCCCGGTGACATCTCTCAATCTGCCTGACACTTGACTTTCCCTATAGTTCTCTAACCTTTTTCTTGTCTGTCCTATAATATAACTGGCGTTCTTTTCCTTTTCCAATCAGTTTTACGTACCTTGTAAACCGTTCAGACGCTGTTGCATTGAGCGGTATATTAAGCTTCCAATAAGGATACAAATGAGGGATTATCAACATGAATGTTAAAATCCCCAAGAATAAAGGAGGGGGAGGATGCATCCAGAAAGGAGGAAAGCCATGAGTTAGTAAGGGAGAAGTGGACTTATCAGTGGGTTGATAAAGAATAGCTATCCGGATGGGGATGGAATAAAAAGGTGGATGGAGTGGACAAAGGAAAGGATGGAGTGAGACGGGGGTTGAAATTGTCAGGAATGAGAAAATAAAAACCTAACACTACTGTATGGCAACGGAGCGAAGTCCCTAGTCTCCACTAAGTCTTCCTTGGCTAGGGGCTTCCCATGATGACTAAGCACCCACATTGGTAGTGGCTAGAGGAGAATGTTGAGATCGGCTCTGAGGGTCGATGGGCTTTCTAGATCCATTAGAAAGGACTGCAGATCTTTTGGAGGGAGAGCTCCCAGTGGGGGAAGATCCAATGACCGTTTGGATTTTTCACTGGGATGAGCTTCCTTCCCTTATCTTGGAATCCCTAATAACTTTGTGTTGTGGAGGAGCCTAGGTAGGAGCCTTCAGAGCCACAGAGGATCCGCTGCTGGAGGATATCCAAAAGCCCCTGCATTCCTTTCTAATTCACAAGACCTTTGAAGGCAATGGAACTCTCTGGATGCGGGCTTGCTCATTGGTCGGAGTATGGCAAGGCTGTACCGGATTCCCCCTGAGCATTGGGAGAAGTTGCACTTGCCTTGTGTAGATGTATTAGCGATGGCGGCACACGGAAAACCACCATTCCGATGGAGGGCGGGTGTGGCCTTGAAGGACCCCTAGGATTGTTGGATGGAGACTGCTTAAGCAGGCCTTCAAGGTGTCTACTCTGGCCCTGCAGAGAGCCATCTGTGGGACTTAAGTGGCCTCTGCTGGTCTCAAAGGATTCCTGAGGAGATGCTGGCAGATGCGACTAGGCTGGAGTCCTGTTCGGCTTTTCTGGTGCACTTGTTATATGATCTGCTTTGGGCATCAGCTAAGAATATGGTCACTGTGGTGTTGGCAAGGCGGCTTTTGTGGTTGCATAACTGGTCGGCCGATATGGCTTCCAAGATGCATCTGAACAAGCTGCCTTTTGCAGAGAAGCTGTTATTTGGAGAGGATTTGGAAAAGTTGGTAAAGGACTTGCAGGATTCCATGGTACTTAAACTGCCAGAGGATAAGCCCAAAGGGGCTGGCAGAGGTCGGGATTCTTGTAAGATTCATCCTGCTCAAGGGTGGTGGGGGGGGGGGGGAGTCAACCTACAGAGATCCCAATTTCTGCAGTGGGGCCCTTCCTTTTGGGATTGCTCCATAGGGAGCCGAGAGGGGTGTCCTCGGGAGCTCCTATAGCCGCCAGGTATACACAGTGAAGGTTTGAGGGCCCTGGTGGAAATTCAGCCTCTAAGCAGTTGTCTGCAGAGGTTTTTTCCCGCTTGGGCCCAGATTACATCAGGCGCCTGGGTGTTGGAAGTGATCCAGGATGTTTACGCTCTTGAGTTGGCAAGACCTTTTTTGGATGCCTTCATAGTTTCTTTGTGCTGGGCACATAGGTTGAAGCCCTCTGTCCTTGGAATATCTGGGTGCTCGGTTTGACATCCATGAGGGCATGGTGTGTTCTGTAAAGCGGGATCGGGAAGTTACAAGCCCAGGTGCAGGGGTTGTAGAAGGTCCCCTAGCCTCGAGTGTGGGGCTACCTTTAGGTGCTGGTTCTATGGCAGCCATGTCAGACAGACTTAAGGATCTTAATATGTATACTTTAGAGGAAAGGCGTGATAGAGGTGATATGATTGAGATATTTAAATACCTCCATGGCATAAATGCACAGGAGAACCGCTTTCAATTGAAAGCAAGCTCTGCTATGAGGGGACATAAGATGAGGGTTAAAGGGGATAGACTTAGGAGTAATATGCAGAAATATTTTTGTATGGAAAGAGTGATAAATGTGTGGAATAGTCTCCCAGTAGAGATGGTAGAGATGAGGACAGTATCTGAATTCAAAAAAGCATGGGACAAACACAGAGGATCTCTAAAGGGAAAAAGGGGACTGTTATAGTGGTTAATATGGAAGGGCAGACTAGATAGAAACATGACAGCAGAAAAAGACATGGCCTGTTTCTATGGTGCGCTGGGGCAGATTAAGAACATAAATGCCATACTGGGTCAGACTAAGGTCCATCAATCCCAGTATCCTGTTTCCAACAGTAGCCAATCCAGGTCACAAGTACCTGGCAGGTACCCGAAGTCCACAGCTTCCACAATGCCCATCCTGGGGTATGCAGTGGATTTCCAGGGTCCTCTTTAATAATGGTTTATGGACCTTTCCTCCAGGAACTTGTTCAAACCTTTTTTAAACCCAACTATACTAACGGCTTTTACTACATCCTCGACTAACGAATTCTAGATTATGCGTTAAGTGAAAATTATATTTTCTCTTATTAGTCTTAAATGGGTTACATTGTAGCTTCATTGTGTGTCCTCTAGTCTTTGTACTTTTTGATGGCGTAAACAACCGATCTATGTTAACCCATTCCACTCCATTCATTAATTTATAGACTTGTATCTCCTCTCAGCCTTCTCTTTTCCAAGTTGAAGAGCCCTAACCTTTTAAGCCTTTCCTCATAGGGTTATCCCTCCATCCTCTTTACCATTTTGGTGGCTCTTCTCCGTACCTTTTCTAATTTCGCTATATCCTTGTCAAGATACGGCAACCAGAATTGCACACAATATTCAAGGTGCGGTCGAACCGTGGAACGATAGAGACGTTATAATATCCTTAGTTTTATTCTCCATTCCTTATGATTCCTAGCATTCTATTTGCTTTCGTGGCCACCGCTGCACACTGAGTGGAGGGTTTCAACGTATTCGTGATGATGCCTAAATCTTTTTCCTGGGTGGTTTCTAAGATGGTACCTTGCATTGTGTAACCAAAGTTTGGGTGGTTCTTTTGTAGATGCATAACTTTGCATTTGTTCACATTATGTTTCATCTGCCATTTGGACACCCAGTCTTTCAATTTATCAAGGTCCACAATACTCTTGAGTTTTAATAACTCTGAATAATTTTGTTTCATCTGCGAATTTGATCAAGTGGAGGAGTAGCCTAGTGGTTAGAACACTGGCTTGGTAACCAAGCAACCAGGGTTTGATTCCCACTAGCACTCCTTGTGGCCTTGGGCAAGTCACTTAACCCTTCATTGCGTTGGAAGAAAGGCCTGGCAATCTATTTCCGGTCACACTGTCAAGAAAACCCAGGAGCTTCTGGGTTGCCAGGAGTCACAATGGACTTGAAGGCGCACATTGCATTGCATTTTTGCAAATTTGATCACTTCACTCGTGATTCCCATTCCAGGTCATTTATGAATATGTTAAAAAGCAGTGGGCCCAGCACAGATCCGTTGGGTACTCCACTATTTACTTTTACTTTTCTCCATTGAGAAATGTACATGCGGGCTCTTCAGGCATATCTACTATCACATTGGTCGCCCCATTCACAGTCCATGGAGGTTTGGCTCTCTCTTCGAGGGAGGCCAGAGCGAGCTTACAGTGGTGGCTGAATCCGGCACAGCTCACAGCAGGGATGCTTCTCAAGTCCCGGAACTGGGTGGTGGTGACCACAAATGCCAGTCTTTTCAGCTGGGGAGGACATTGCCTCGGGAGGCTCAGGGCAGATGGTCACCTGAGGAGAGTCAGTGGTCCATCAGTCTGTTGGAGATGCGGGCAGTGCATCTAGCCCTGGAGGTTTTCCTTTGCTGAGTCGCAGGGTGATGAGAGTTCTGTCGGGCAATGCTACGACAGTGGCCTATATCGGTTAATGGGGCGGAACTCTGAGTTTGTTGGTGGCAGCCATCCCTCTGTTGCAGTGGGTGGAGAATCACTTGGCTAGCGCACTCAACATTTCATGTTGCCCAGAAGGAGAATTCCAGGTGATTCGCAACTCCCTGGATCTGGCATTGTGGAGTGTTGAGTACCAACAATGGACTTGATGTCTCTGGTGAATACCAAGGTCAGACAGTTTTTCAGTCATTTCAGGACACATGTCAGAGGGGCTCAATGCTCTGGTTCGGCCCTGACCAAAAGCAGATCATCCTTGTGTGTTCCCTCCAAGGCCCTTGATTGTTTGAGTCCTGCAGAGGATGCTATCTCATAGAGGGCATGTAGTGCTGGTAGTGCCAGACTGGCCTCAACGTCTTAGGTATGCAAATCTGGTTCGGCTACTGGGGTGGAGGAGCCTTTTCTCGTGCCCCAGCAGAGGCGAATCTTCTTACTCGGGGGCCAGTGCAGATGAGAGGCGTGGCTCTGTTCTCGCTTATTGCTTGACTCTTGAGAAGACTCGGTTGAGGCGTAGAGGCTACTCTCCTCAGGTTGACACGTTACTGCAGGCATATTGGCATTCAACTATGATGGCCGTTGTGCGTTTGGCGTATTTTTGAGGCTTGATGTGGACAGTGTGGCGTTCGAGCCCCTCGGGGCCTCACTTCCTGATATTTTGGCATTTTTGCAAGCGGGGCTTGAGAGAGGTTTGGCCTTGGGCTCCTTGAGAGTTCAGATGGTAGTCTTAGCATGTTTCAAGATGACTTGATCTCCTTCCTTTCAGTGGTAATTTCAGTTTTGGAAACAGTCACAGGGTGCGAGGTCAGGTGAATATGGAGGCTGATGGACTTGATTGATTTGGTGTTTGGCTAAGAACTGCTGGACAAGATGTGATGCGTGAGCTGGGGTGTTATCGTATGAAGCAACCATTCACCATTCCTGTCCAACTTTGCCGCCTTATGACAAACTGCATCTCTCAAACAAGTCAGAACTTGGACGTAGAGTACTCCTTATTGATGGTTTGGCCTTTTGGAACATATTCTTGCTGAACAATACCCTGGTAATTAAAGAAAACTGTGAACATGACCTTGACATTGCTCCTCATCTGACGGGCTTTCTTGGGTCTGGGAGTTTGGAGTCTTCCATTGTGAGGATTGAGCCTTAGTTTCTGGGTCATAACCATAAACCCATAATTCATCACCAGTAATAACCTTTTTGATGAAATCTGAGTCCTTTTCCATGCATTCCAACAACTCCCTGGCTGTAGACAGTCTATCTTCTTTTTGGTTAGAAGACAGGAGTTTCGGAACAAATTTTGCAGAGATACGTCTCATCCCCAAATTGACAGTAAGAATGGACTGTACTGACTCAAAACTGATATCCATGTCCTCAGTAAGCTCCCTCATGGTCAATCGACAATTTGAGTGTTTTACGGCATGCACTGCTTCAACTTTGTCTTCATTCCTGCTTGTCGGTGGCCTTCCAGAGTGTTTGTCATTGTCAACACTTTGGCGGCCCTCTTGGAAATGTTTGTACCAGTCATAAACGTGAGCACAACTCAAGCATTCATCGTCATACACTGGTGTAACTTGCCACAAGACTCTTTGCACGAATCTCCATGTTCCTGGCAGAATTTAATGCAAATTCGCTGTTCAATTTTTTCACTTATCGTAAATCTGACTAACTGCTTTTACACGATACCAAACATCACGTGATTAAAAAAAAACTACAGGTGTGCTGCAGCCACACTACTCTGCACATGCAGTGCATATTACTAGGTCACTGCATGCTTAATATCATTGTGGTGTGATGTATTGAGACTTGTTGTATAGCTATATAATACGTTTTGATTGCATCTCGTAAACGGAACCAAAAAAAAAGCTGTGATCACGGATCAGTCTGTCTGAAGTGCATGCCCCCAGAGCTATTAAACCAAAAGGTTTATTAACAAACTGTTTAAAACTGTAAACAAAAGATTTAATTTTGCAAGTAAAATAACAAGGATTTGTACAGATATCAATTTCTAGGCACGTTTCACTGTACTTAGCCAATATCTGGCAGGTTTAGGATAGACAAAGTTCAGACAGGTTCTTGGCGCAGGCTTGCTACTTCTGTACTTCCAAAGCCAAGACTGGATGTTTCTAGCGACATCTGGGCTAGTCCCCTCCAAAGTTTGTATTATATAGTCAACGATAGTCCGAGACTTCCTGATCAATAGCAATACAGAATGTTGTAGTTGTCTTCTCTTGGAGGATAATAGGAAAAAATGCTGTCAAAATGTCACTTGGACAGTGCTGCAACGGTCGAATGCCTTGAGGCTAGCCTGAGGAAAGGAGTTAAGTTACCACCTGCCTATCATTCAGTGATTGCAAAAAGAAAGTCTTAGTGGGAAAACAAGGGGTCTCTGTGCACTTAAGACTCCCTGTTTCACCTCCGAAGAAAATTACTTAGCAGTCATGAAAGTCTCCGGAGAAATTGGTGATCGCCCATGGTCATTGATTTCCTTCTTTTAGAAATAAGGCACTTAGTCCTTTTCAAAACTAGAATGATTAGTCTCCTGGTTCTGAACGGGGACTAGTCCATTTTTTCAAAGTGACGTGAATAAATGGCTCTGGAAGCAGATAGGATTATACCTAAAATGCAAATTAGAGTTTTGGAGGCTTTCATTCCATTTCATTAATTTTGTTTGGCAAAACCTCCAGAATCTTACTGTGAACCAGCATTTCCAGCTGTGGAAATTTTTTTTTAAACCCAGAGAATCTGATGAAAATGAAGATTATTTTTCACAGTTTATAGATTGAATTTCCGTTTTGTCCATGCCAGACCAGTCTGGACTACATCTTAAGAGGGCTGAGGGCTATTTTGGCTTCTTCCCACCTTGTCTGGGTAGTAGAGCTTGGTTACGTTCTACTCATCTGGGCTGGTTTGACTTGGACAATAAAGTGAAATTTAAACTTACCTGTTGAGTTTCCTTCCCTCAAGTCCTGCTAGACTAGTCCAAATTACATCTTTAGATGTAGGAGTATTGACAGCCCTTGACCCCACCATAGCTTCCCCTAGATGGGTTCGGAAGTTCATCATCTTTACAGTTGATGATGTTTTAATAGTGTAAACAATTTTTGACAATGTTTTATTTACATTATTGTACTGAAAGCATAACTTGGATAGCAGGTGTCTTATTTTGATATTCTTAGGACAGTCATTTTTAACATACCTATTTTTCATTGTTGGGATCCCAGTTTTGGGATGCTTGTTTTAGATGAAATTGCTATATCAGCCCTAGTCCTACTTGTAGAATTCTCTGGTGCATTGCCAGAATGTCAAAGTGCAATATTTGGTGATCCATATATAGAGTGATCACTTATCTCCTCCCCCCCCCCCTTATCTTCTATTCATACATTTTGCAGCCTGTAAGTAGGAACTCTGCAGTGAACATTGGCTATGTGTTGCTCATTGCTGTATAAAAGAGATATCTTGTTGCATCATGGTGTGCAATCGTTTCTGCAGGCAGGTGAGATCGGAAAGGAAAGAAAAAAGTGCAGTGATCTCCTTCACACTCACAGAGGCGCCAGTTCATGTGGATCTTGCAGTGTCTGAAAACAAGGAGGAGGTAAGATGTGAGCTGTTCATAGATTTGCCTGAGAAATGGTGCTGCCAATGGGTAGCAGGAGTGCACAGAGGGGACTTCAGATTATGAACCTACCTCCATTGCTTAATGGTATCATTCTTCTTCAGGCCAATATGTTCTTGTTTGAGCATTTGCCCAAAAAAAAAGTCACCCTTTGCTTTAAAGACTTTATTTTCATTCTAAGGGGTCTATTTATCTACACGCATTAAGATGTGTGCTGGTAAATAAGCCCCATCACATTTAAAAGGAACTGCAGTAAACCCATGCAACCAGAAGACCATAGAGACCTCTAAGCTTGCTGTCTGCCTTCTCAGTGCTGCCTATCCATGCAGTTTCTGTTTGTTCTCTGGATAGCTAGATTAATGTGAGCTGTACTGAATTGGAATACTTCACTATGGTACTCTAATATCAAAAGGTCCACAACACATAGTTGAAACTGATCAATGATGTAGAATGTCAACTGTGTATACTAAACTAGAGAGTCAGAATATGCTTTGTGCAGTGAGATCTAAGTTCCAAGATAGTGCTGACGCCTGTATGTAGATAGTACATGTAAATAGTTCCCCTATGTTATCCAAGTTTGTACACCTGTTCTCTGTAAAAACAGAACAGCTTGTTCTGGTCTTTTTGTTTCATGTAAACCGCGCTGATGTCGAATAGTGCGGTATATAAGAGATTGTAATAAATAAAAATAAATAAAGTGTCTCAGAGGAAGTCAATAGTGAAATGTAGGTTGGGCAGCTACTTCCAAGGAGTAGAGCTGATGCCATGTAATAGTGTGTTGGGGTATTTTGATGATTTGCGTGCTGCTTTTATTCCTTTGCACATTCGCTAGCAAGAGTTTGAAAGACTGAGGTCCACCATACGAGAGAGAAATTGTAGTCATCAAGATTGATAAATGGTTTTGCAGAATATTGGCCACTGATTAGCTGATGATCACAGCTGTCACTTTGTGCCAGCTCTGTACATGGAGAGGGGGGCAAATTTCTGTCCTAAGGGCTCGCAGCCCCATGCAACCTTTTTCCATGGTCTCGGTAATGTTCAGTGTTTTTACTTGCTTTTCTGTACACGGTCTTATAGCAGTGCTTGATAGCAATATGTGACAACCACACAATGAGATCTCTGTCCACACACTTTCAGTGCTACCTGTGACTTACACCACACTGAGATCTCCCGCAGCTGCCCAGACACAGCATTCTCTGTAACTTATCCATTCACTGAGGTCTAATCCCCCAGAGACTTACACTGTCAGTGGGCACATCTTGTGACTTGCATGCACCATGTGATTGCTGTCGGATAAGGTTTGCCTCTTCCATGATACCAAAATCTGCAACAGAGTAGACATCCAGGAAGGTGTAGATAACATTTGGAGGGATCTAGCTAATCTTGAAGAATGGTCTAGAATTTGGCAGCTGAGATTTAATGCTAAAAAATGTAGGATCATGCATTTGGGCTGCAACAATTCAAGGGAGCGGTACAGTATAGGGGGGAGGTTCTTCTGTCCACGAAAGAACGGAACCTAGGTGTGATTGTGTCTGACGATCACAAAGTAGCTAAACAAGTAGAAAAGGCGACAGCAAAAGCTAGGATGCTTGGGTGCATAGGGAGAGGAATAGCCAGCAGAAGAAAGGAGGTGATAGTGCGTCTGTAATAAGTCTTTGGTGCGACCTCATTTGGAGTATTCTCCAGGACCAAGCAGGAAGTCAGACCTCACATATGGGTGACGTCGGTGCCGACAGAGCCCTCGTGCGGAGCATTTCCCCAGCTTTCAAAGAAAGCCTTTGGGAATGCAGCGCACATGCGCGGTTCCCTTCCCGCCCAAGGGTACCATCTTGCTCAGTCTTTCTTTTTCCGCGGAGTCCAGCGGACGTAGTTAGTGTCACCCGGGAAAAGTAGATTTTTTTTCTGCGATTTTTCACATCTCTTTATCCGGTTCGACGCCGATTCCCCATCTCGGCTCGGTACACCGGTATCGAGTCTGGAACTTCTTTTTCGTTTTTTGTCCTTTGTGACTAGCGTTCGCGCTTTTTCTATTATTTTCACTGGCAGCCCTGTCTTTTGACCTTGCAGGTGCCCTTTGTCCCCCAATGGCTGCCAGCGGGTTCAAAAAAATGTGATGGTGTAAGAAACTTATGTCTCTCACCGACACACACGACTGCTGCCTCCGATGCCTCGTGCCCGACCATGACCCGCTGGTCTGTGGCCCGTGCGGCAAGATGTCGTCGAAGGCGCTTCAGAGCCATCAGCATCAACGTGAGAGAATTTTTTCGGAGTCCACGTCTGACTGGGCCCGAACTTCGTCAGAGGCCTCAACATCTCGGGAGTCTGCCCTGAGCGCCGTCGTGCGTCCTCTGAGAGGGGGTCTCCCACCCAGGAGCACAAAAGGAAGTAGAAGCTCGTGAGGGCGGCGTCAGTGGAGGCACCTGGATCCTCGAGGGCCATGTCGCGAAGCCCTGACCGCTGTCCCGGGCTCTTGGAGTTGGAGCGGCTGACCAAACTACCTCGCCTGGAGCTGGAGTCCCCGAGTCAGGTAACTTCTGTTGTCCTCTGACTCCCCGGGAGAACCGACGTCGGGCCCGACGCCGTCGGGGGCTGCGGAGTCTCCTGAGCTTGGTCTCAGGTTGACGGCCCTGGAGAGCAGCCTGGCTGCCTTCATGGAGCAGCAGTGGGTACTGATCGCCGGTCTGACCAGTGCATCTGCCCCGACCACCGGGACCTCGACGTCTGTCGACCCCGGAGGCCGAGTCGATCCTCGGCCAAGGTCTCCCTCGACCTCCCGTGCGGGGCCGAGGTCGTCAACACCGGTGCCCTCGGCGTCGGGGCGGGTGGCATCGAGTCCCACATGGCTGGAGCCGCTCAACGATGACTCTTAGGAGTCGTCGTGGGAGACAGAGGACAAGGAGTCTCCTGACACCTTCCAGACCCGGTGCGTCCCATCGGACTCCCCGGAATCTGAGCCTCAGAGAAGGTCTCTCTCCCCCCCCCCCCCCGAGGATACCCGGTTCACGGATTTCATCAGGGACATGGCCAAGGCTTTGGCATTCCCGGTGGACACCGAGGAGGAGCCGAAGAGCTCGATGCCCTCCAGTATGATTTTCCTCCGAAGGAAGCCTTTACTGTTTCGGTTCCTCCGATGCTGGAACGTTTGCTCTTCCATATGTGGGAAGCACCGGCCTTGGCACCAGTTCTTAGCAAGCGGGTCGATTCCATTTATCGAGTCTATAAGAGCCCTGGGTTCCAAAAGGCGCAGCTACCGCACAACTCCATGGTTGTGGATTCGTCCATGTATAGGCTGAAAAGTCAAAATATGCACTCCCCAGTGCCTCCTGGTCAGGAGGCCCGGAACCTGGATGCCCTCGGTAGAAAGTGCTTCCAGGGCTCTATGCTGTCTTGCCGTGTCCAGACTTACCAGCTGTACATGGGAAAAACTTAGAGAAGCTAGCAAAGTAGTCAAGAAGGCAAAGATTCAAAAGGAGGAGGAAATAGCCAATGCAATAAAATGGGGGGATAAGACATTTTTCAGATATATAACTGAGAAGAGGAAGGGCAAGAGTGGTATTGTCAGACTCAAGGGTGCAGGGGAGGAATATGTAGAAGCTGATAAGAATAAAGTGGAATTGCTTAACAAATATTTTTGTTCTGTGTTCATAGATGAAGAACCAGGAGCAGGACCTCAGAAAACACCCACAAATAGGAACAGAAGCAAAGGACATCTTGAACAATTTTCAAAAGACAGTTTCTCACGAACACAATCTCAACTTAAAGTAGACAAAGCAATGGGACCGGATGGGATACACCCGAGAATACTGAGGGAACTTGGGGACGTTATAGCAACTCCACTGACTGACCCTTTCAATGCCTCGTTGGAGTCGGGAGTGGTGCCAAAGGACTGGAGAGAGGCTCATGTGGTGCCTTTACACAAAAGCGGAAGTAAGGATGTGGTTGAAAACTACAGGCCGGTTAGTTTAACTTCGGTGGTGAGTAAACTATTGGAAACGCTGCTGAAAGAGGAAATAGTGAGGTTTCTGGAGTCCAGCGGATTACAGGATCCGAGGCAGCATGGATTCACCAGAGGCAGGTCTTGTCAGACAAATCTGATTGATTTCTTTGACTAGGTGACCAGGGATTTGGACCGAGGGAGAGCCCTAGATGTGGTGTATTTAGATTTCAGTAAAGCCTTTGACACTGTTCCTCACAGGCGACTTATAAACTGAGCACCCTAGGGATGGACCCTAAAGTTACTGCTTGGGTTAGAAATTGGTTGGGTGGGAGGCGACAAAGAGTACAAGTAAATGGAGCTCACTCTGAGGAGAAGGATGTTATCAGTGGTGTGCCCCAGGGATCTGTCCTTGGTTCGATTCTTTTTAACATCTTTGTTAGTGATATATAGCGGAAGGGCTGTCGGGTAATGTTTGCCTCTTTGCGGATGATAACCAAAATCTGCAATAGAGTAGACACCCAGGAAGGTGTAGATAACATGAGGAGGGATCTAGCTAAGCTTGAAGAATGGTCTAGAATTTGGCAGCTGGGATTCAATGTTAAAAAATGTAAGGTCATGCATTTGGGCTGCAGCAATCCAAGGGAGCAATATAGTATAGGGGGTGAAGTACTTTTGTCCACTAAAGAAGAGCGGGACCTAGGCGTGGTTGTGTCTGATGATCTTAAAGTAGCTAAACAGGTAGAAAAGGTGACGGCAAAAGCTAGAAGGATGCTTGGGTGTATACGGAGAGGAATGGCTAGCAGAAAAAAGGAGGTGATAATGTCTCTGTATAAGTCTTTGGTGCGACCTCATTTGGAGTATAGTGTGCAATTCTAGAGACCGCACCTTCAAAAGGATGTGAACAGGATGGAGTCGGTGCAGAGGGTGGCTACTAAAATGATTTGTGGTCTTCATGATAAAGCATATGAGGACAGACTGAAGGATCTTAATATGTACACCTTAGAGGAAAGGCGGGATAGAGGTGATATGATTGAGATGTTAAATACCTCAGTGGCATAAATGTTCAGGAAGAGAGCCTCTTTCAATTGAAAGCAAGTTCTGATACGAGGGGACATGGGATGAGGGTGAAAGGAGATAGATTCAGGAGTGATATGCGGAAATATTTCTTTACGGAAAGAGTAGTGGATCCGTGGAATAGTCTCCCAGTGGAGGTGATAGAGATGAGGACAGTAACTGAATTCAAAAAAGCATGGGACAAACACAGAGGATCTCTAAAGGTAAAAAGGGGACCGTGGAAGGACAGACTAGATAGGCCATGTGGTCTTTTTCTGTCATATTTCTATGTTACTTATGGGACCTGGCAAAGGAGATTGCCGGGTTCTCGGCTGGCCTCTCCGAGGAACCCTTGCAGAGATTCAAAGCCTTGTCTTCAGGGATCCGAGAGTGCTCAAAGTTTATATCTCGAGCAGCCTATGACAGCTTCGAGGCTTTGGCCCGGGTAGCCGCGGCCGGCATCGGTGCACGCCGTCAGGCCTTGCTACGGTCGTCAGACCTGGAGTCATGGGTACAGGATAAGTTGATCGATGTCCCATGCCGAGGTGACAACCTGTTCGGCAAGCCCATGACTGAGAAGGCTGCAGAAATCGAGACCAAGACTCTCACCAGGACAAGACTGTCCAGAAAGACCTCTGCCCCGTCTCACAAAAAGAAGGGCTCGGGAAAGAAGCCCTTTTTCCAAAAGAAGAGTGCTGCCTACAAAACCTACCCTCAGTATCAGGCCTCTCCAGCTCCCCAACAGGGCCAGCAGGGCAGGGGCATGGGCCCCGTAGGCAGAAAACCCCCAAAGCTCCGGCTCCTGCACATCAGAGAGGGGGTTTTTGACTCCCACAGCATAGCTTCTCCTCCGCCGGTGGCTCCACTCAGCACAGGAGATCGGCTGACCCTGTACGCCTACAGGTGGCCAGCCATCACAGGGGATGCCTGGGTACTGAGCATAGTCCAGAAGGGCTATATGCTCCATTTCCACCAGCTACCCCCTTCCTACTATCCAGGGGAGCCTCCAAGACTTCCTCTACACAGGAACCTCCTCCTTCAGGAGTTGGCAAGTCTTTTAAAGGAACAGGCGGTGGAACCGGTGCCACACCACCTGGAAGGGCAAGGCTTCTACTCCAGGTACTTCCTAGTACCAGAGAGAACAGGAGGCCTCAGACCTATCCTAGATTTGCGAAACCTGAATAAGTTTCTGGAGAGGGAAAAGTTCAAGATGCTTACCCTTAGGATACTGCTGCCCTACCTCCAGCAGGGAGACTGGCTATGCTCCTTAGACTTAAAGGATGCTTATACTCACATCCTCATCCATCCAGACCACAGACAATATCTCAGATTTGTGGTGTGAGGAAACCATTTTCAGTACAGGGTACTTCCCTTTGGCCTAACCTCTGCCCCCAGAGTTTTCACAAAATGCCTGGCGGTGGTGGCGGCTTTTCTCAGGAATCGGGATTTTTGTCTTCCTGTACCTGGATGACTGGCTAATCAGGGGCCAGTCACTCCAGGAGACCCGACAGGCCACTCTTCGCACTGTTTCTCTTCTTCAGCATCTGGGCCCTTTCTGTTGGGCTACCGTACGGGGTGCGTTCTCAGAGAAAATTCTTATCACGGATGCTGAGGCTCTTGAAAGGGAGCCATTTTTTCAGCTCTGGGTTCACAGTAGCATAGAGCTGGGGAGTCCCATATGTGAGGACTGACTTCCTGCTTGGTCTTGGAGAAAGCGTAGTTACTCACCTGTAATAGGTGTTCTTCAGAAGCAGCAGGAATTGGTCCTCACGACCCTCCCTCCTCCCCTGGAGTTGCAGTCCTATCCTTCATTTTGATTTTTTGCTGTCTTTTAGCTATGTCATCAGACTGAGCAAAATGGCACCCTTTGGCGGGAAGGGGACCGCACATGCGTGTTGCATTCCCAAAGGCTTTCTTTGAAAGCTGGGGAAATGCTCCGCACGAGGTCTCCGTCGGCGCCGACGTCACCCATATGTGAGGACTGATTCCTGCTGCTCCTGGAGAACACCTGTTACAGGTGAGTAACTACGCTTTGTGTGCAATTCTGGAGACCGCACCTTCAAAAGGATATAAACAGGTTGGAGTCTGTGCAGAGGATGGCTGCTAAAATAGTTAATGGTCTTAGCTATAAAGTATATGAGGACAGACTTAAGGACCTTAATATGTATACTTTAGAGGAAAGATGGGACAGAGGTGATATGATTGAGACGTTTAAATACCTCCATGGCATAAATGCACAGGAGAAGAGCTTCTTTTGATTGAAAGCAAGCTCTGCTACGAGGGGATATAGGATGAGGGTGAAAGGGGTTAGACTCAGGAGTAATATGCAGATATATTTCTTTACAGAAAGAATGGTAATGGAATAGTCTCCCTATGGAGGTGGTAGAGATGAGGACAGTATCTAAATTCAAAAAAGTATGGGACAAAACACAGGCTCTCAAAATAACAAGGGGACTCTTGTAGTGGGCATGGGACAGACACAGTGGATCCCTTTATAGCAACAGGATAAAATCAGAATAAGCTTAACTATCTCTTATATCTGAACAAACATGGCCTTGGGCAAGTCACTTAACCCTCCATTCAGAAAAATCCAAGTTATCAATGTCCCTGTTTAATGTACGTTTACCAAGTTTAAGTTTCAGTGTAAACCGCTTTGATTGAAATGATAAAGCGGTATAAAAACTGTTAAATAAAAATAAATAGGGGTGACCTACACGGAGCGATAAGTACACCCCTAAACGAAGGCATGAGGAGGTGTGACCTGCATGGAGCGGCAACTGCACCTACTCTTGCAACCTTGCTGGGCAGACTAGATGGACCATACTGGTCTTTATCTGCCGTCATATACTATGTTACTATGATATGGAAGGGCATGTGGATAAGATAGGCCATGTGGTCGTTTTCTCCCTTCATGTTCTTTGTTTCTATCATAGCGGCGCAGGTCTACACTGTGGAAGCTCTGGTCCTTAATACTATGGCCTTTCGCCTAGTATGACTGTATTTTTAGAAATTGCAATCTGTGGTTGTCTGTGAAATCGCGAGGAGGAGGAAATGGTTATCTTAGAACTGCAGTTCTCAACACAGTCCTGGGGACACACCTAGACAGCTTTTTCAGATATGCATGAGAGAGATTTACATAGAATGGAAGCGGTGCATGCAGATCTCCCCCATGCATATTCATTGTGGTTATACTGAAAAGCTGACTAGCTAGGTGTGTCCTGAGGACTGAGTTGAGAACCCTTAGAATAATCATTTTTCTTTAAGTATTTGCAGTGATAAGTTTCTGATAATAAAGGTATGCTAGCTCAAATGGTGGGAGAGTTCTCGTCTATTCTGCTTTATATGGGCACATCACAAATTTACATATTTAATATTCCATGTATGGCAACAGGTTAGGAAGTTAGCTGCTCACATCACAAATTTACATATTTAATATTCCATGTATGGCAACAGGTTAGGAAGTTAGCTGCTCCCATATGCTGTTGCCACAACATTAATCTGAGATGGAGTGGAGTAGCCGCCTAATGGTTAAGAACACTGGCTTGGGAGCCCAGAGGCCAGGGTTCGATTCCCACTAGCACTCCTTGTGACCTTGGGCAAGTCACTTAACCCTCCATTGCCTCAGAAAAATCTAAGTTATCAATGTCCCTGTTTAATGTACATTACCAAGTTTCTTTCAATGTAAACAGCTTTGATTGAAATGATAAAGCGGTATATAAAACCTGTTAAATAAAATAAATATGATTTTCGCTTACTTGGCCTATGGTGCTATCTAATGAATGCAAACAAATAAGTTTAAACAAACTTTTGCACCCTTTAGCTGAAAACTGAGTTTCAGAGCAGACTCCAATGTGCATGTCAAGTATTGCACAATTATTTTGTTGCTTCGTACATCTATGCATGGCCTTCCTCAATACATTCTTTACTGGATTTAACTATAGATATCTCTTTTGCAGTGCTATGTCTTTAACCAGAAAGTTTCTCATTCCTCTGTTTAGTTCTCAAGCCTGACCAATGATGATATGGCAGTAATTGCCCATTCCTTATCGTCACTCCAGTCCAGTCCCTTACTTCTGGGTTGCGCAACCCCTCCAGCAGCTTGGAGGCTGAGCCCATCCTTTCTGGGGACGGTCCGGTATAAATACCACTAGTACCACCCACCGAAACCAGTATTCTCAGCCTCCAAGCAGCTGGAGGGTTCCGTAAGCCAAGGGCTTACTGGAGTCTTCCTTTTTAGTTACCTTGCAATTTGATGCAGTTGTTTTATTTCCTACTTTAATTTCTTTGATTTCCCTTTGCTTCTGATTGGGGTATCCTCTGGATTCCTTTCCTTAGCCCTTCTGCTCCTTTAAGTTCCCCTCTCTCCCCCCCCCTCCTCTCTCTCCGAGGAGGAGGTTTGCTCCCGGGTCAGCAACTCGAGGAGGTTTGCTCCCGGGTCAGCAACTCGAGGAGGTTTGCTCCGTGGACAGCAACTCGAGGAGGTTTGCTCCGGGGACAGCATCGCGCTCACCGAGCCCAGTAAATCGACCGGAAAGAGGGACCGCAATCTTTCCTCCCCGGCGGCTCCTGCGGTCTTGCGCACAGGCCTGCCCGACCTCGCGCCGAAGCCCTAAGGTGGCTGAGCGCTTGAGGTGGCAGTGCTCTACTCCCCTGCGTCTCCGGCTTGGCTCAGCAGACTAGGAGCGCACGGGAGCTGCATCTCGCCCGATTCTGGCTCTTGTCAGGATCGGAGGCGAAGGACACTGTCCGGCTGAAATCGCCGACCGGATGTTGCTCCACGTGGCTTAGGCCTTCCACGTGTGAGCCGCCGGAGTGCTGCTGACTGCCGCGGGACATCGCGCCGCTAAAGAGTCATCAAACGCAAGTACTGGGGGACTCTGTTTAGTGAGCCTTAATCCTTAGGTCTTTTGGGGGAATTTAATTTAATTTAATTTGATCTTGTTTTGATTTCTGCTATTAGTCCAGAGAAGGTGGTCTTGGGGGAAGGAGCATTTATTCTTATGGTTCCTGCCTGCAACAGCGCAACCCTTCCAGCAGCTTGAAGGCTGAGCCCATCCTTTTTGGGGATGTCTGGTGTCTCAATTCCTGAGCAGGTGACTCCCTATGGCGTGGCATTACCTTCAATTGCTGGAAACCATGGCGGCAACAATAGAGGTAGTCCCATGGGCCAGGGCTCACATGCGACCCTTGCAAAGGGCCCTGTTGCGCAGGTGGTCTCCTCAGCATCACCCTCTGTCTATGCGGCTGCCCTGTGCTCCCCGGACCAGGAAAGCCCTTCAATGGTGGCGTCACTCAGGGAACCTGGATCTCGGGATGCCTCTCGAACCCCCGCAGTGGTTACTGCTGACGACGGATGCCAGTCTGTCAGGCTGGGGAGCGCATTGCGAGGACCAGTTCGTCCAGGGCCGGTGGACCTTAACGGAGTCCCAGTGGTCCATCAACAGACTGGAGTTGCGAGCGGTAGCCCTAGCGCTCAGGGCACTCGAGCCCTTGGTGCGTCAAAGGGCAGTTCGCGTCTTCTCAGACAATGTCAGCGCGGTGGCTTATATCAATCGCCAGGGAGGTACCAGCAGTCCATCCCTGGAAAAGGAAGCGGACAGCCTGTTCCAGTGGGCCGAAGCTCGGTTGGAGGCTCTGTCAGTTCAGCATGTGGCCGGAACGGACAACACTACGGCCGATTACCTCAGCAGGTTCAAGATCGACCACGGGGAGTGGGAGCTGGACCAGGAGGTCTTCTACCAGATTGTAACTCTTTGGGGTCCTCCAGTCATGGATCTCATGGCACGGTATGGCTCAGCCAAGGCAAGCAGATTCTTCAGTCGAAGGAAGGAAAGGATGTCCGAAGGCCTAGATGCTCTAGCCCAGAGATGGCCCATGGAGGGGCTCCTGTATGTATTCCCTCCATGGGCTCTCATCGGAAGAGTTCTACAATGGGTGGAAGCCCACCGAGGGTTGGTGATCATTATAGTGCCGGATTGGCCTCGCCGCCCTTGGTATGCGGATCTCGTAAGGTTATCGATCGACCGACCTTGGCGGCTCCCCTGCAGAAAGGGCCTGTTGAGACAGGGGCCGCTTCTGATGCCTCACGTGGATCGATTCTCGCTTACGGCCTGGCTATTGAAAGGGCGCGGCTCCGCAAGCGAGGATATTCGGGTGCAGTAATCTCTACTTTGTTGAACGCTCTGAAGCGATCGACCTGCCTTTCCTATGTTCGAGTTTGGCGCATCTTCGAAGCTTGGTGTACGGCGCACCGGAAGAAACCCCTTTCTGCCTCTGTCCCGGAGGTCCTGGAATTCTTACAAGCAGGTTTCGAGAAGGGCCTAGCTCCCAGCTCCTTACGAGTCCAGTTAGCGGCTATTTCGTGTTATAGAGGTAGAATTCGAGGGAAGCCCTTAGGAGAGCACGCGGATGTGACTAGGTACCTAAGAGCGGTGAGGCGCCTGCGTCCACAGCAAAGATCAGTGATACCCCCTTGGGATCTCAATCTGGTGTTAAATGCCCTGACCAGGGAGCCTTTCGAGCCGGCCAAGAGAGCCTCCTTAAAGGATCTTACTCTGAAGACAGTCTTTCTGGTTGCCATTTGCTCGGCCAGGCGCGTCTCAGAGCTTCAAGCGCTGTCCTCTCAACCCCCCTTTATTTTGTTCTTCAGGGAGAAGGTGGCCTTGCGGACAGTTCCCTCCTTTTTACCCAAGGTCATCTCGCCCTTTCATGTGAACCAGACGATCTCGCTGCCGTCCTTCCCGGCAGAAGAGCTGGAGGGGGATGGCGGGAAACTACGTCTTCTGGACGTTCGCAGAGCCTTGAAGCTCTATCTCTCCCGCATGGCCCCCTTTTGGAAATCTGAACGTCTATTCATTCAATTTGGGGGATCTCATAAAGGGGAGGCGGCGGCCAAGGCCTCTATCTCCAGGTGGATCAGGGAAGCTATCGCTTCCGCCTATATCCTGAAGGGAAGGCAAGTTCCAGGAGGTCTGTGCGCACATTCAACGTGGGCACAGGCTGCTTCCTGGGCGGAGTATAGCTTGGTTCCTCCGCTGGACATTTGTAGAGCGGCCACTTGGGCTTCACTACATACCTTTACCAAACACTACAGGCTGCATGTTCAGGGGTCAGCTGATTCTCGGTTTGGAGAGGAGGTACTTCGGTCTGGGATAGCGAAACACTCCCAAGCCTGAACTGCTCTGTTACATCCCAGAAGTAAGGGACTGGACTGGAGTGACGATAAGGAAGAAGTAATTAGGTCTTACCTGCTAATTATTGTTCCTGAAGGAACGACAGTCCAGTCCCTGTTCCCTCCCAGATACGCTTATGGGTGTAATGTGCCAGAGGGTTGGTAAATACGGCGGACCGAAGTCTGGTTCGAAGGGCCATTGGCCCAGTCCCTGAGAAGCAGGGGAAGGGGAGTTCGGACAAGCCCAGGTAGTCCTCTCCCTCCCTCCCTCCTCCCCCCTTTTTAATCTCTTTACTTCCGCTTGCAGTTGAAAGAAAAAACAAAGTGGTCTTGGGTTTCGTGTAGTTAAATTGGCCTATTGTTAGTATTTTGGTTTTAGATTAAGTCTACTTTGGCATTAGCATACTGGTTTCGGTGGGTGGTACTAGTGCAGGGGTCTCAAACTCAAATTGCTTTGAGGGCCAAATGAGGACTTGTAAAATAACCCGGGGGCCGCATGAGACGTGGGACCTCATTTGCATAAGGGACCTCATTTGCATAAATATTTGCATAATGTTACCATACCCTAACTTTTAGTAAACATGCCTCTTAATGAGTGCATGAATAAAGAAAGACTAAAAGATTTCTACATTACTATAATCCAGTGGCAACCGCCAGGCACATTAGGAACTACTACAAACAAACACTGCCCATTTAGAACCCATAGCAAACCCGCCATATCCTAACAGCACTACCAGGACTCACAAAGCACCATACTCTACCTATCAAAAGGCAACACTGCAAATATTAAATCAATACATTTCAGAGAACAACAATACATGACCTACTGGGGACAGAGAACAAGTAGCAATGTCAAATAGGAATTACATAAACAGAATACCTCAGCTCAGTTACACATGCAGAATACACCATCACCAAACAAGGAATCAAAATTTAGAAACAAGACAATTTAAACTGGGACCCCCCAAAAGCCAAACTTGGAATGTACAACAACACTGTAGAAATAAAACTATAAATTAATTTCCTCTTGTACTAAACAAAGCGCAGACGTTATTGATGCACATTTCCCAGAACTGACATATTCCAGTTAATAAATTCAAAATAAAGATATTTTTCTACCTTTTGTGCATTTTTTTTCAGTTCCAGCCACTTTCTTCTGGTTTCTTCGTGCCTTCTGCTAACTCTCCATCGTCTGCTGTCCATTTGTCCTTCTCTCTTCTAGCTTTTTCCATTCTCCCTCTACATCTGCTTTAACATATTAATCTTTCTCCTTTTGCTCTTTCCTCATTCCTATTTTCATCCACTCAAATTTTACCCCTCCATCCTCAATCCCCACTTACCTGGCCAATTGTAGATTTGTCTTCCCTCCCACACAAAATATTTTCCCCTCTCCATTTCACTCTCCCAGCTCCATCCCATTCTAATCCTCCCCCAACATCAGCTCCCTTCTAGTTCCAGTCCCACACAGCACCCCTCCCTTCTAGTCACTGCATCAGCCCATTTTCAGTCCTAGCCCCCCATCAGCCCATTTCCAATCGTAGCTCCCCCCCATCAGCCCATTTCCAGTGCTAGCTCCCTCCCCTCACAGCCCATTTCCATTCCAAGCCCCCCTCCCCATCAGCCATTTGCAGTTCAAGCCCCCCTTCCACTCAGCCCATTTCCAGTCCTAGCAGTCCCCCCAGCCTATTATCAGTCCTAGCCCCCCCATAGCCGATTACCAGTCCTAACCCCCCCATAGCCGATTACCAGTCCTAACCCCCCATAGCCCACTTCCAGTCTTACCCCTCATAGCCCATTACCAGTCCTAACCCCCCCCCCCCATCACCTCATTTTCAGTGTTACCCCCATCACCCCATTTTCAGTTACCCCCTCATAGGCCATTACCAGTACTACCCCCCCATCACCCCATTTTCAGTGTTACCCCCATCACCCCATTTTCAGTTACCCCCTCATAGGCCATTACCAGTACTAACCCCCCCCCATCACCTCATTTTCAGTGTTACCCCCATCACCCCATTTTCAGTTACCCCCTCATAGGCCATTACCAGTACTAACCCCCCATCACCCCATTTTCAGTGTTACCCCCATCACCCCATTTTCAGTTACCCCCTCATAGGCCATTACCAGTCCTAACCCCCCCCCCATCACCCCATTTTCAGTGTTACCCCATCACCCCATTTTCAGTTACCCCCCTCATAGGCCATTACCATTCCTTGCCCCCCCCCCCATAGCCCATTACCAGTCCTAACCCCCTCCCACCATCAGCCAAATTAGATGAAAAAAAATGTATATTTGCTGCTGCTGCAGTATTAAGCGTCCCGCGGGCCCCTCTGCCTGGTCCTCTCCTCCCTGCAGACTCTCGTGCTGCTCTTCAGAACCGCGCGAGAGAAACTCTCTCTCTTCGCGGCTCTGAAAGCCGCCGCTTTTGGAGCTGATACTGCAGGGAGGAGAGGACCAGGCAGAGGGGCCCGCGGGACGCTTAATACTGCGGCGGCAAGTTTGGAATTTTTTTTTTTTTACTCGCCGCGTGTTTGAGACCCCTGTACTAGTGGTATTTATACCGGACCGTCCCCAGAAAGGATGGGCTCAGCCTCCAAGCTGCTGGAGGGGTTGCGCAACCCAGAAGTAAGGGACTGGACTGTCGTTCCTTCAGGAACAATAATTAGCAGGTAAGACCTAATTACTTCTTTGATTTGCAGGGATCTGCAGTTGTTATCTTATGCCAGCTCTGTACTTGAGAAACACAGGCTTGAAATTGACCATTCTCCTCTAGATTCCATACTCATCACTACTTTGAAGTCCTTGGGTTATTTCCTGAGTCAAGTTGCTATGAATTGCTGATTGTACTAGCATTGTTTTTTAAATAATTACTTGCAGTTCCTCTTGACAAGCAGGATGAAATCAGCCACTTTAATGGGTAATATTATCCGACAATGTTGACATGGACCTCTTTCTCTGAGCTCAGAATGAAAAAGGCCTTTGAGAATAGGCAAGTCTGCTTCCATATAGTAGTTGCCTTACTGTGCTTTTCTGAGTCTGTTTTTTGTCTGCCCTTCTGTCTAGAGGCAGATCTGCTTGCGTTTTCTTTACTAAAATCTCCCCTTTCCATATTGTCCTGCTAGGCCAGTCCAGACAAGTGGGTTATGTTCCCCTACCAGCAGATTGGTGGAAACAAAAGCCTGCGCGTTCTCATCTTTTGAGCTGGATTGGTGTCCTCACTGGCAGAGAAGCAATTGTAGGTGCTGAGACAGTCCAGGATGCTGAAATCTCAAGAAGCAACATGTACAAGTGTCCAGAACTGTCGCATCAAGATGAGTGGTGCCTCCTAATCCTTGAGCAAACTTGGCACAGTACACCTTTGTTCCAGAATGTGTGATATGCGCAGTGCTCAGGAGGCAAGAGACAGAAGTCCTCCCATTATCTGTATTTTTGCTGTCCAGAAGCATGTTCCAGGTAGAGGCATACTGAAGAGCCCTGCCCTTTCAAGTCACAGGTCATGACCCAATAACCCTCCTTCCATATAGTCTTGCTAGACCAGTCCAGACAAATGGGTTGTGTTCCCTAACAGCAGATTGGTGAAGACAAAGAACCAATGAAAAGCACAGGTTTCAATGACATCACTCCCATTCCTCTGTTCACCTCAGCCACCAGAGGTCCCTTCAATATTTTCGTCTCCAGCAGATGTTGGATGGATTTTTTTCCTCTTTTAAGAAATTGAGGATTGAGAGGAAAAGATTGATAAAACACTTGTGAATGTGACTACCTTGAGGGTGACTCTCACTTGACGTAGGAGGCTCCACTAGAATGCAGTCTTTTTGGTAGCCATTGGAGGAGGGAAAATCGTCCCAGCTCCATGCTTTTATCATAAAAGCCTATTGGGCAGCCACAAAATTGGAAGGGTCTGGAAGAGTGCAGCAGCCTCAAACAACCTCAACATCCCTTCCTCCTCCGCTGTTCCCCTCTGCTCTTTCCCGAAGATTACAGAAGGCTCTCGGAGGGATCTGCCTGGCAGCCACCTTAAATAAAGTGCTGCAAAAGCCAGTGAAACAGTATTATGGGAGTAGAGCTGAGCCCAGTATGGATTCTCTACCTGGGGCTCTCAGGGGGTGAGTAGCAAGGCTTGATTTCATCCTTGTGCTTGTTGGGGCTCCTGATTCTACCATTGGCGCAGTGTGTGGGTTTCCATCATTTTCTGCACTTGTTAGTAGCATTGTCTTCTCTTGTGCACCTGTCGGTTGCACGGTCTGTATGCGCGCGGTCTGCCCAAGCGGCTCCAACGTGTTTTCCTACCCTAGCTCCTGCAACATGCATTGCCATAAAAGTGCAGTCAATGCATGCTGCAGTGAAAGCGCAGTTAGTGTGCCCCTTCGGGCTGCCGCAGCCTTTGCCCATGCTATTGTGATACTTGCCTTACTCTCTGTCTTCTTCCAGGAAATGTTTGATTTGTGGCAAGCGAGGTGCCTCATTTCTGGATTCTGGACCTGCTCTTCTTGCATGGCAGTTGGAGTCAATCCTGGAGGGCCTCCTCCCCCTTTTTCAGCTGGGACATGCGATTAGTTCGGCCTTGCCTGCCTCAGGGGCAGGAAGTGATGGATGGCTCTATGGGTAAGGATAACCAGCTGGCCGGAGGATCCAGTGACCATGCTGTAAGCTGCTTATCATCCTCTAGGGAGTCTGTGACGGCTGTGCCCCCTGGTGTTTGTGGGTCATTACTGAAAGGAGAGCTTCCAGACTCTGGATTGTCCTCTCCAGATTTCTTTCTTTTTTGCAACAGGCCTGGTCTTTCTGGTGTAGAAATTCAGACCCTGCTGCTTCTGGGTACCCCCAGGTGCAGTCTTGTACAGGGCAGGCAGAGAGTGGAAGCCCTGTTTGATTGCCTTTGGCTAAGTGTTCCCAGCGTGGGGTGCCCCCTGGAGATGGGGAACAGCTGGAAACTGTCTGAGATTTTGACTGTGACTTGGATTCAGATGGCTTGGTACTGGGAACCTGCCAGTTACTTGTGACCTGGATTGGCCATTGTTTGGAACAAGATACTGGGCTTGATGGACCTTGGTTTGACCGGTATGGCATGTCTTATTCTTGCCTTCAGAAGATTGTGAGGAGGCCAGTGTGAGCCACCTATTCCAGAAGGAGGCGTTGATTGCCAGGGTCTCATCCACCTTGAACTTGACAGATGCTTCTGGCATGGAGCAGGAGCCGAAGATACACCCGCTCTTTCAAGAGGTGCGAAAATGCACCACTATCTTCCCATTTCTGGATGTGATCAAGGCTATGATCTGGTTGGAGTGGGACTCTCCTGACTCTCTGCCTAAAGGGTTGAGAGTGTTTAAGATGATCTCTGCTCTCCTGGAGGAGGAATGCGTTGAGTGGTTTGGCATTCCCAAGGTGGATGTGTAGATCACAGTGGTTATCAGACTGACCACCATTCCTGTGGAAGGCAGATTGGCCTTAAGGGATTTTCTGGACCATAAGATAGATTAGCAGTTGAGGAACCAGTTTCGCCATGGCGGCTATTCTGCAGCTGGCAGTATGTACTAACCTGATGTCTCGAGCCCTATTCCATTGGATTCAGTCTCTTCCACCAGATGATAGCTCCCCTCTTTTAGAGTTGGGTATGGCCTTCCTTTCTAATGCCATGTATGACCGGTACATTTGACAGTCAGGGATGGTGTCATGGCATTGAATTTGGCTCTGGCACTGGGTAGTGGACAGGTCTTCCAAAGCCTGGTTGGCCCAACTAGCTTTTAAGGGGAAGCTTCTGTTTTGGAGCCAATTTGGAGCAGCTGGTGAAGGACCTGTGTGAGACAGAATCTATCACCTTCAGGAAGATGGCGCCAAGGGATCTGTGAAATGGACTGGTGCCCCTTGTCACCTTCCATCCATTCACCGAGGACGCGCTGGCTGTATTCCCGGGGGTCTGGGACTCTCATTGTTACTTATCTGGAAAGCACTTCTTCTCCAGGACCATGTCAGTCCTCACATTGGTGATATCACTGACAGAGCCTGCGTGGTAACTCTCCCCAGCTTTCAAAGAAAGCCTTTGAGAGATCCACCACGCATGTGTGGTCCGCCTTCCCGTCCAAGGGAACCATCTTACCCCAGTCTGTTTTTCCGCAGAGCTCTTCAGACGTTTGTCTGCACCCTAGAAAAATGTTTTGTGGTATCAGTAGTGTTTTTGTCTATCTCCAGGAACAAGCAGGAATGAGTCTTCACATATGGGTACGTCGGTACCGACGGAGCCTGCGCGGGAACGCTCCCCAGCGTCCAATCAGAAAGCTTTTGGGAGCATCCCTCAGCGCCTGCGTGCTGCCTTCCCGCCTTTCCAACTGTCTCTCTTCAGTTTTCGTTTTTCTGCGGAGCTGGCAGGACGTCCTCCTGTCACTGCAAAAACCTTTTTCTTTAATTCTTGTTTTCTTGTGGTCGCGGCTGTTTTCCCGCCGCCACCGGTACCGCCAGTGGGTTTTTTCTTTTTCTCAAACTCAGGGAAAGTTTTCCCTCAGTTTCTGTCTTAAAATTTTTTGGGCCTGTAAGGCCTCTCCATCATGGAGCCTTCTTCTCCTAAGAAGTGCCTTAACTGTGGAAATAGTTTTCTTTTTAGACTCCAATGACTGGTGTCTAACCTGTTTGGGTCCTGACCCTTTTTCCCCTGAACCATCAGGCTACAATACTGTGAGAAGAGATTCTCTATTTTGAGTTTCCCTCTATACCGTTTTCCCTCCCTGTGTGAGGGCACCGGCCATTTCTTCTCTGCAGGATCAGGTAACCCACAAACAGTCTGTTAAGACTAGCCAATCCTTGAGTGGTAGATCTCATGCCAAGCATGCTGATGGCCCCGGCCTTGCCCTCAAGACCCCATTGGCATTAAAACCCCGGCGGGAGTCTTCGGGCTCCAAAGCATTTCAGGGGTTTCAGGTTGTTCCTGGGGCTCACCCCTCACAGAACATACCTGAGCCATGCTCGGTGGTGGCATCCGCTTCGAGCGGTACCGATACCCCGGCATCGGCACCGGTGTTGAGTGATCTGCTCTTCACCAGGGATTGTCATCTGGCGTTCTCGGTACCTTCGGGACCGATCGATACGTCCCAAATTGACTTTCCAGTATCGGCAGTACCGCCGATACCACCACCGGCGTCGGTACCCTCTAGGCATGCATCGATAGACTCGCTTCCTTCGATGCCGAGTCTAGAATCGATATCTAGTCTAGAAGACTGGGTACCGACGCATCCCGGAACCGACGTTTACCGTTTCCGCATGCACGGTACCGAGGATAATCACCAAGGGTTTTTGGTTACCTCGGTACCGCTTGAGCAGCCTCCGATGACTGCTTCGGTGTCGGTTTCGCCTTCGATTCCGGCACAGCTACCGGTATCGGTATCGATGCCGGTACCTGCAGTATCATCGGGACCAGCTCCTTCCATGCTTTTTTCTCCTGGATCGCTCCTCTCTATACCTAGTTTGGAGTCGATACCTGGCATGGATGATGCACCACTGACTGTCTCAACTCAAACCTGCCAGTTCCAGTGTCCCTCCATTCAAGATCCTGTTTTGCACCGGACAGGTACATCCTCCGGTGCCCAGGCTACTTTTTCAAATTTAGCCTGTCCAGGAATGGTTTCCATCAGAGATCCTTCTTTTCAGAAATTTCTCCTTGACATGGCAACCTTCCTTAATATTCCTATCCCTGGCTATGAGTCTTCTCAAGGTTTTTCTGCAGAAAAGGAAAATATGCTTCCTTTAAATCACTCTTTGCAGCATCTCCTTCTGAGAGTATGGGAAAACCCTTTAAGGGTTTCTTCACCTCCTACAGCAACTGATCTTCTGTATCAGGTGCCCCCCTCTCCAGGATTTCAAAAGCCTCAACTTCCCCATCATTCCATTGTAGTGGAATCAGCAATGAGGAAGGTAAAAAGCAAGGAAAAACATTCTTCTTTCCCGCCAGGGCGTGCCTCTAGAACACTGGATGCCTTTGGACGTCAAACCTTCCAAACATCCATGCTAGCAACAAGGATTCTCTCATATATTTTCTAAATGAGTCTATCCCTTCAGCAGATCACAAAGAAATTATCTCTTTTGACTCCTTTTCTATCAGAGCCCAAGGCTGCAGACTATTCCTTGCTTCATAGTCATAGCCAAAATATCTCTTGGTTTCTTTCTCGTGCTTCCCTAGACTCTTTTGAGTCTGTTAGCAGAACTTCTGCTATAGCCATAGGAGCACGTCGTAAAGCCTGGCTCCAAGCATCAGACTTGAATAGATGGGCACAACAAAGACTAGGTAATACTCCTTGTACTGGAGCAAATCTCTTCAATAAGGAGTCCTTATGTCAGGTTGCTCATTGCTCCACTGACTTTCCTGTTTCTGAGGGCCATCCTAAGCCCTCTCCTTCCTCAGCAGGTAGGAAATGCCCTACCAAACCTTCTTTCCCTAAAAGAAAGAGGATTTCCTCTTCTCCTGCCCATCATTCAGATGTTCCCAAGCAGGGGAAGTCTAGCCCTGGTCTGAAGAATCCAAATTCTAGCCAGGCTGAATAACCACAGTAACCATAGGTTTCTGATTAATCTTTTTATAACTACAGTTAACTTCTTTTCAGCAGAAGTTTTTCACTGCTTATCCATTCAAAACTCTGTTCAGGGATTCCTATTCTCAGGAAATCCATTTACTCTTCAGTTTGCTGAACTCTCAGGATTTTCATGTCTATAAGTTACAGGGTCTTCCACCTCTTCATTACTAGAAGAGAGGTTTAACAACTATCACATGATAGTTTCTCTGTACCAGCATGAATTTTTTCCTTCCAGGCACTTACCATACGGTAAGTCCTTCTTCAGTTTCTATCTCTACCCTCTTCTCCAGGGTTTCCCCTGTACGAGTGGTATCATACCATTGAAAGACTTTCTGGCCTTTCTTTTCACTGTAGAGTTTCTTCTCCTAAGTAAACTCCCTTCTTTATTTGGGCAGCTCTGCAGACAGAGACAGCTTTCTCTCTTGTTCAGTCTGTTCTCTCTGTTTGACACAGACCGACTCTCTCTGTTGTCCTATTCAGTAGCTGCCCATGCAGGAGTTCCAGTAATTGACTGCTGGTACTTTTCCACAAGTCCCAGTCTTGTCTTCCTCCACTTTGCTGGCCTCAGTAGTGATTCCAAGACAGTTTTCTACACCTTTCTTGGATAATCTCTCACTACAGGCTTCTTACACTATCTTCTACCCTTGCCATCTCCACTCTCTGGGTTTGGCAACGTAGTGGACTTGGCTGTGACTTTTTCTCCATCAGCCAGTTCTACATCCCAGTTCTCCTGCATAATGCTCTCTGCAATCCTACTGAGAAGCTTTCCACTATGGGCCCTTGCTAGAGAGCATACAGTTTTTCTCTAATGGCTATCCATCATGGTTGATAAAGGCTTCCTCAGTCATCCCCCATGACTGTGAGGGTTCTTCACACCCTACTATCTCCTTTTTAAAAAAAAAAAAGAGGAAGAGGGAACAGGACATAAGCCTTCTCCACGTGAAAGTCTAGGAGTTATCCCCTTCCTACAGGGAATATAGTCTTTTTTATTTTTTTTTTTTCTCACAGCTTGTCCTCATGGTATCCTAATCCTTCAAGGACAGCACATATTACTCTGGAAAACGCCCGATACCTCCTTTGTCCCTCACGTAGGTCAACCTGGTATCTCATTCTATGCGTTTCTGTCCTTTTATCATGCTGGAGTTCCACAGGACTCCGGACTTGCTGTTTACAGACTGATATTATCCTCTGTTATTTCACGTAACCATCCTGGTTATTCACTGGATAGCATTCCTTTACCATCATCTCTGGGGGGAATAGATTCTCTATATATCTTCTCAAGTAGGTTTCACCTCCTTGTTCTTAAATGAATCTTTTATTTATTTATTTACATTCTCTTATATACCGCGCTATTCTGCATCAGTGCGGTTTACATTGAACAAACTGAAATTACATTGAACAGGGCATTATAAACTTGGAGATAACTATTTTACAGGGAACATGGGCTATGGAGGGTTAAGTGGCTTGCCCAAGACCACATCCATGTGAATGTCCTGATATGCATAGTTCTGTCTGCTTAGTTGCAGACATCTATCTTTAGACCTATATATTCAGGTATATATATATACCTATATACATCTCTGTATGCCCTTTAGATCTATTATAGATCTATATATATATATCTATATACCAGTATATATATATATATGTATGTGTATGTATGTGTGTGTGTGTGTGTGTGTATATGTATGTGTGTGTATGTGTGTGTATATGTGTGTGTGTGTGTGTATATGTGTGTATATGTGTGTGTGTGTGTGTGTATATGTGTGTATATGTGTGTGTGTGTGTATATGTATGTGTGTATATGTGTGTGTGTGTGTATATGTATGTGTGTGTGTGTGTATATGTATGTGTGTGTGTGTATGTGTGTGTGTGTGTGTCTGTCCAGATACTTCTTATAGGTAGATATGTATTCCATACTTATCTCTCTAATTAAGGTTTTTACCTTCCTGTAAGTTCCTGACAGTGGGCTTGCACAGCTTCATACTGTTCCACAGTATGTTTCGGATATTCTGCACACAACCGCCACTGTGGTACTGACAGCCCTACCGTATCCTACGTTTACCTATCCCTGAAGCTCCATTCCCCAATGTCTTCCTACCTCTCACCAGTTAGGGAAAGACATGGTGGATCTACAGTGGATTTCAGATTCAATTCCTCAAACATCTGTCCTGGGAGTATGGGGTTCTCCCATACCCTTTCCTCCCTCAAGGACTAGGTCTGTTTGTCCAGATTGGTCAGTCTTCCTCTTTTGCTCCTACCTCTGAATACTTCTGTAGCCAAAAGAGTTTTCAGCTTTCTATGAAGCTTCCCACTGAAGACCTGCCGTGTTTGTGCTACCCCAATTGAATCCTGGGGTCACCTCTCACTCTAGATATTGACCTCCACCTTCACTCCAGTGAGGTCACCTTGAACATTATTGTACTGGATCCCCAGTAGACTCCATCAGCCTCTCTACTTTCTGCAATCCAGTAGGTGAGCGTCATATGGTAATTGTTCTTTTCAATATATTTTATGATAATGATCATACATACCAGGACTCCTTGTTTGTAGTCTTTTCTTAGGTTAGCTGTTTTTCTACAGCTCCTCTCTTTTCAACTCCTACCCTCCATCCTCAGGATGCCTGGCCATATGAGGTGTAGCATGTTTTAAACTCCAACATGTTAGGGCTCCAGGCATCTTAGCTTGGGAGTCCCCATATGTGAAGACTCATTCCTGCTTGTTCCTGGAGATAGCACAGTTACTTCACAACCCACCCACCTCCCCTAGGAGTTGTATTTCTCTATCTTTCCTTTCCTCTTTCTCTCTCTTTGTCTCAGCTATAAAACTCAACTGAAGAGAGACAGTTGGAAAGGCGGGAAGGCAGCACGCAGGCGCTGAGGGATGCTCCCAAAAGCTTTCTGATTGGACGCTGGGGAGCGTTCCCGCGCAGGCTCCGTCGGTACCGACGTACCCATATGTGAAGACTTATTCCTGCTGTTCCCAGAGATCACCTGTTACAGGTAAGTAACTGTGCTTTCCCAGTTTTTCATTTTTTTTAGTCATGTACTGTTTGCCTCCTGTGAGCTTGGAACCATCAGTGTCTCAGCCTGTGTTCTTTCGGGTCCCCCTTTTTTTTTGTTTGTTTTTGTTTTCTTCGATGTGCAGGTTTTCTTCTTGCACCCTTCTTATCCGGGACATTGCAGTTTGATCTCGCTGGACTCGTTTTTCCAGCTATGTCCACAATCAGCGATTTTAAGAACTGCAGTAGTTGTGGTAGGGCGATGTCCATCACAGACCACCATAGCTGCTGCCTTCAGTGCCTCTGGGCCGACCATGATGCCTCTACGTGCCCGCTCTGTTTCCAGATGACAAGCAAAGGGCGTCAGAACTGCGAAAGGCAGCAGGAGGCGCTGTTTGGTCACAAGTCCACTGCTCCAGCATCAGCATCTAAATTGATGCCCTTGGAGACCACTGCAGACGCCTCGACCTCTCCTGGTGACACAGCTTTCTCAGAGCCTCAGGGTTGTGGAGCATCAGACTGTCCCTGGAAGGACCAGACTCCGTCCTAGTCATCGGGGGCGATGCCGGTTTCAGGGTCAAGTCCCATGGACATCAGCACCACAGCCCTCGATGCAAGGCAGAGTGCAATGGCCAGTAACGGCCCTCAAAGCTGCCCCAGTGGGAGGAGTCTTACACTCCCTTAGACCGGTGTCTAGCTCCCAAACCCATCATCTGGAAGTCTCCACAGCAGAACCAGCATTTGGCCCAGTTCCTTTGGTGCTGGCGCCAGAGGCTGTTGGGACCTTCTCTCCTGGAGGAGAGAACAGCTACCCTGGAGCGCAGCCTGGCTGCATTCCTGGTACAGCAGAAGGTCCCGGTTCTGGGTACCTCCGGCTTCTCAGGGCTGGCGATGGCCCCATCCACCTCGGGTGCCTCGCCTTTGGAGGTATAGCTGGTCCTTGAGCGGCATTCCCAGGTTGATTCCAGGGGGCATAAGAACATAAGAACATAAGACATGCCATACTGGGTCAGACCGAGGTCCATCAAGCCCAGTATCCTGTTTCCAACAGTGGCCAATCTAGGTCCTACGTACCTAGCAATATCCCCAAAAGACACAGGTTCCATAATGCTTGTACTGGGTCAAGCATTGATATCCTGGGTCCCTTTTTAATAGTGGTTTATGGACCTTTCCTCCAGGAACTTGTCCAAACCTTTTTTAAACCCAGCTATACTAACAGCCCTTACTACATCCTCCGGTAACAGATTCCAGAGTTTGATTACACGTTGAGTGAAAAAATATTTTCTCTTATTTGTCTTAAATAGTTTACCCTGTAGCTTCATTACATGTCCCCTTGTCTTTCTATATTCTGATAGCGTAAACAATTGATCCACGTTTATCCGTTCCACTCCATTCATTAATTTATAGACCTCTATCATATCTCCCCTCAGCCGTCTCTTTTCCAGGTTAAAGAGCCCTAACCTTTTTAGCCTCTCTTCATAGGAGTAGCCTTCCATCCCCTTCACCAATTTGGTGGCTCTTCTCTGTACTTTTTCTAATAACGCTATGTCCTTTTTAAGATACGGCGACCAGAATTGCACACAATATTCAAGGTGCGGTCGTACCATGGAGCGTTACAGAGGCATTATAATATCCTTTGTTTTATTCTCCATCCCTTTCTTTATGATACCTAGCATTCTATTTGCTTTCTTGGCCGCCGCTGCACACTGGGCGGAGGGTTTTAACATGTTATCCACGATGACTTCTAAGTCCTTTTCCTGGGTGGTGGTTTCTAATGTGGAGCCTTGCATCGTGTAACTATAGTGTGGGTTGTTCTTTCCTAGGTGCATAACTTTGCATTTGTCCACATTAAATTTCATCTGCCATTTGGATGCCCAGTCTTCCAATTTATCCAGATCCTCCTGCAGTTTTCCACAATCCTCTTGGGTTTTAACAACTTTAAACAGTTTTGTGTCATCTGAAAATTTGATAACCTCACTAGTTATTCCCTTTTCCAGGTCATTTATGAATATGTCAAAAAGTAGCGGACCCAGTACAGATCCCTGGGGTACTCCACTATTCACTTTTTTCCATTGGGAATATTGGCCATTTAGCCCTACCCTCTGCTTTCTATCTTTTAACCAGTTCCCAATCCACAATAGTACACTGCCTCCTATCCCATGACTTTTTAACTTTGCCAAAAGTCTCTGATGGGGGACCTTGTCAAAAGCTTTCTGGAAGTCCAGATACACTATATCAACCGACTCACCTTTGTCTACCTGTTTATGCACACCTTCAAAGAAACATATCAGATTAGTAAGACAAGATCTTCCTTGTCTAAAGCCATGTTGGCTGTCTCCCATTAGGCCATGACTATCTACATGTTGTGTAATTTTGTTCTTTATGATGGTTTCTACCATTTTCCCTGGTACTGACGTCAGGCTCACCGGTCTGTAATTTCCCGGGTCACCCCTGGAACCTTTTTTAAAAATTGGTGTTACGTTGGCGACCCTCCAATCTTCAGGTATTACAGATGATTTTAATGAAAGTTCACAGATTACCAATAGCAGGTCTGCAATCTCATATTTCAGTTCTTTCAACACTCTGGGATGTATACCATCCGGTCCAGGTGATTTGCTACTATTCAGTTTATCAAATAGTTGTAATATATCTTCCCGGTGTAGTGATATTTCTCTCAATTCCTCTGCAGTATCACCTTTAAATACCACTTCAGTCAAGGGTAACATCCCTACATCTTCCTCAGTAAAGACCGAAGCAAAGAATTCATTCAGTCTCTCTGCTATAGCCTTGTCTCCTCTTACTGCCCCTTTTACCCCTCTATCATCTAACGGTCCAATAGACTCTCTCACAGGCCTTTTGCTACGAATGTACTTGAAAAAGTCTTTATTTTGTGTTTTTGCTTCCGTAGCAAGTTTCTTCTCAAATTCCCGCTTTGCCTGCCTTATCAATGCTTTGCATTTAACTTGCCAGTGCTTGTGTTGTTTCCAGTTTTCATCATTTGGCTCTTTTTTCCATTTCCTGAAGGTTGCTTTTTTGGCAGCAACAGCCTCTCTGACCTCACCTTTAAACCATGCTGGCAGTTTTTTGGACTTTCTTCCACTCTTCTTAATGCGTGGAAGAATGGGGCACTCCCCCCAAGCTTTTCAGGCTTGGAGCGCTAGGAACCCCAGACCTGTTGACACTGCCACCTGGGCATTGGTGCGATTCCCGCTGGTTCTTTGGCTTCCTCTCGAGTTGGACTCTGAGTGGGAGATGGAGGACGAGTCCTCGGACTCAGCGTGGCACAGAGATGCCCCCTTCGGATCCCTTGCTTCCATTGGAACATTGACTGATCACCTCCCAAGGACATCTGTTTCCTCAACTTTGTATGGCACATGAGGAAGGTGCTCTCCTTCACCATCGAGGCAGAGGAGGAGCCTTGAGCAGAGGACCTTCAGATCCTCTAATACCCCTCCCCTCCCAAGGAGGCTGTCATTGTTCCGGTACCTCCGATCCTTAAGCGCCTCTTGTCTAGGATGTGGAAAACCACGATTATGGTGCCCATAGTGAGCCGGCAAATCAATTTGATGTATCATGTCCGCAAGAGTCCGGGCTTTGAGAAAACACTATTCCATGGTGGTGGAATCGGCCATGTTGCCGCATTAAGAGCCAAAAGATGCACTCCTCAGTGCTCCCGGTTCGGAAGGCACACACCATGGATGGATTTGGTAGGAAGTGTTACTAGGACTCGATGTTCGTGGCCCATATCCAGGCTTACCAGCTCTACATGGGCATGTACCTTAAAGACCTGGCAGGGTAGCTTGCTGGGCTCTGTGGTGAACCTCTCCAGTACTTCAAGAGCCTGGTATCCACAGTGAAGGAGTGTTCCAAGTAAGTTACTCGTGTGGCCTATGACTGCTTCGAGTCTGTGGCTTAGGTAGCTGCTGTGGAGCCGCCTGGCATGGCTATAGTCCTTAGACTTGGAGCAGTGGGTTCAGGACAAGTTGGTCGATGTCGCCTACTGGGGAGATGACCTCTTTGGCGAGCCCATGATGGAGAAGGCTGCCGAACTGGAGACAGAGTTGCTCACCAGAATCAGACACTTGTGGAAGACTGCTGACCTTTCCCAATGGAAGGTTTCGGTGAGGGGCGGGGGTGGGGAAGCACTTCTACCCGAAAAAGATGGCCTGCGGGGGCTATACCCAATATCAGGTCTACCAGGAACCCCTACAGGGGCAGAGGGTCAAGGGCAGAGCCCTCGTAGGTTTAAGACCCCCAAGCCACAGCCAGCAGCACAGCCGCAACCTGTGTGTGGGAGGGGGGGAGGGTGCTTTTGACTCCAGGACTATAGCTTGTCTTCCCCTAGATCAGGGGTCTGCAACCTTTAAGACGTAAAGAGCCACTTGGACCCGTTTCCGAAGGGGAAAAAAAAACTGGGAGCCGCAAAACCATTGCGACATTTAAAACAAATCTAACACTGCATATATTGTTTCTTACCTTAATGCTATATACGACCCCCTACTTTTCCTGTTAAAATATAGGTGTTTGGCCTATACTCGCCGTATAAGACTACCCCTCTTCCTTCACACACCAAAAAAAAAAACGCCAGAAAATATCACAACAACAAGTAACAATATTTGATTTCAAAATTATGATGATTTTGTAGTCAAATCACTAATATGAAATAAAATTATTTTTTCTACCTTTGTTGTCTGACCAATTTATTCTTTGATCATGCTGGTCCCGATCTGAGGCTTCTGCTTTCCTGTCTTCTCTTAGCTCTCTTTCTGTGGTCTATGGTCCATCTGCCATTTCTTATCTCTTCTTTCGTTTTCTTCACTTCTTTCCATCAGCCTATTTCCAGTCCCAGTAACCCTCCCCAATATCAGCCCCTTTCCAGTCCTCACTCCCAGTACCTTCCAGTGCTAATCCCCCCTCAACCCCATGACCAGTGCTAGCCTCCCCTAATCAGCCCAATACCAGTCCTACCCCCCATCAGCTCATTACCAGTCTAGCCTCCCCTAATCAGCTCATTTCCAGTGCTCGTCCCCTCAACCCCATTACCAGTGCTCCATCCCTCCATGTCAGCCCCCTCCCTCCCTCCCTCCATCCATATCAGCTCCCTCCCTCCATGTCAGCCCCCTCCATGTCAGCCCCCCTCCCTCCATCCATGTCAGCCCCCTCCATCCCTCCATGTCAGCCCCCCTCCCTCCATCCATATCAGCCCCCCTCCCTCCATCCATATCAGCTCCCTCCCTCCATGTCAGCCCCCTCCCTCCATCCATCCATATCAGCTCCCTCCCTCCATGTCAGCCCCCCTCCCTCCATGTCAGCCCCTCCATCCCTCCATGTCAGCCCCCTCATCCCTCCATGTCAGCCCCCCTCCCTCCATCCATCCATATCAGCTCCCTCCCTCCATATCTGCTCCCTCCCTCCATGTCAGCCCCCTCCCTCCCTCCATCCATATCTGCTCCCTCCCTCCATGTCAGCCCCTCCCTCCATGTCAGCCCCCCTCCCTCCATCCATCCATGTCAGCCCCCTCCCCTCCATGTCAGCCCCCTCCATCCCTCCATGTCAGCCCCCCTCCCTCCATCCATCCATATCAGCTCCCTCCCTCCATGTCAGCCCCCCTCCCTCCCTCCCTCCCTCCATATCTGCTCCCTCCCTCCATGTCAGCCCCTCCCTCCATGTCAGCCCCCCTCCCTCCATCCATCCATATCTGCTCCCTCACTCCATGTCAGCCCCCCTCCCTCCATGTCAGCACCCTCCCTCCATTCATTCATCTCTGCTCCCTCCCTCCATGTCAGCCCCCCTCCCTCCATCCATCCATCCATATCTGCTCCCTCCCTCCATGTCAGCCCCCCTCCCTCCATCCATCCATATCAGCTCCCTCCCTCCATGTCAGCCCCCTCCTTCCCTCCCTCCCTCCATGTCAGCCCCTCCCTCCATGTCAGCCCCCCTCCCTCCATCCATCCATATCTGCTCCCTCCCTCCATGTCAGCCCCCCTCCCTCCATCCATCCATCCATCCATCCATCCCTCCATCCATCCATATCTGCTCCCTCCCTCCATGTCAGCCCCCCTCCCCTCCATCCATCCATCCATATCAGCTCCCTCCCTCCATGTCAGCCCCCCTCCCTCCCTCCCTCCCTCCATATCTGCTTCCCTCCCTCCATGTCAGCCCCTCCCTCCATCCATCCAGCCATATCTGCTCCCTCCCTCCATGTCAGCCCCCCTCCCTCCCTCCAGGTCAGCCCCCCTCCCTCCATCCATCCATATCTGCTCCCTCCCTCCATGTCAGCCCCTCTCTCCATCCATCCATATCTGCTCCCTCCCTCCATGTCAGCCCCCCTCCCTCCATCCATCCATCCATATCTGCTCCCTCCCTCCATGTCAGCCCCCCTCCCTCCATCCATCCATCCATATCTGCTCCCTCCCTCCATGTCAGCCCCCTCCATCCCTCCATGTCAGCCCCCCTCCCTCCCTCCCTCCCTCCCTCCCTCCATCCATATCAGCTCCCTCCCTCCATGTCAGCCCCCTCCATCCATCCATATCTGCTCCCTCCCTGTCAGCTCCTTCCCTTCTTCTGCAGCCGCGGCTCTCTGCCTCTTAGGGAACCGCGGCTGTGCTTTTAAAATCATCTCGGAGCCCTTCCTGTCTTGACGGGCTCCGTGCAGCATTGTCCCGCCTCCAAAGACAGGAAGGGCTCCGAGATGATTTTAAAAGCACAGCCGCGGTTCCCTAAGAGGCAGGGAACCGCGGCTGCAGAAGAAGGGAGGGAGCCCATAACGCCATAAATACCGGGCGGGCAGTGTGCTCCGGAGCCGCGGCAAAGGTGAGAAAGAGCCGCATGCGGCTCCGGAGCCGCGGGTTGCCGACCCCTGCCCTAGATGGACCTGTTCTGCAGCACATTTGAGGGCGGCTCACATCTTTCACCCATCGCTGGCCCAGCAACATCTGAGTCCTACAAGTCATGAAGGAGGGTTCACCTTCTCTTCGAGCAAACGCTGCCTCCATTCTTTCTGGGGGAGCTTCCTCTGGACCCCTGCCATCGAAAAAACCTCTTCAGTGAGAGCTCCATGCTCTCCTCACAGAAAAGGACTGTGGAGTTCGTCCCTCCGCCCCTGGTGGGCAGAGGATTATCTCCAGGAACAAGCAGGAATGTAGTCTTCCCATATGGGTGATGTCTGCACCGACTGAGCCCACGCACGAACGCTTCCTAGTGTCCAATTGGAAAGCTTTTCAGAGCACTCCACTGCACCTGCGCGATTGCTTTCTCGCCTTCCCAATGCCCTCTCTTCGGTTCTTTGTTTTCTGTGGAGTCAGCAGGCAGCAAATCCTGTCACCACTGTTCCCTCTAAGCTGTGCGTGTGTGCGCGTGCGCACACCTCGCCGAGTGAGCGCACATACTTTATAACAGAGCGCACAAAAATTATAGTTCTGATTCTGATAGAAAACAACACAGACGTCTTAAAATTTAAAAGTTGTTGTGTATTTATGGTTTTCACAAGCTCTACAATATTTTCTAGTGCAATCAATGTGGTGTACATACTGTATTCTGACGTGTAGTCAAATTTTAAAGTATATAACTCCGAGTGTCGTTATGTGGCGCACAAAAATTTAACCTTTCTTCAAAAGCTGCACAGCTGATATTTTATGCGCACACAGCCTACAGAAAATTAGAGGGAACATTGGTCACCACAGAAAAACTTCTTTCTGTGGATAGCGCTTCTGCCTTCCGTCGACACTGGCACCGTCGAAGACATCGCTAGTTCCCTTATTCTTTTATTTTACTACTTTCTTTATCTTAAAAAAAAAAAAAAAAGACTTGGGCGCTGATACTCTTTTAGGCCTTAAGCCTTCCATAGCCTTCACATAATCGAAGGCATGGAGAAACCAACTAATGTTCTAATTGTGCCAGCACCATTTTGGTGACTGACACACATGACTGGTGTTTAAAATGCCTCGGCCCAAACCACGATCCAAAAGACTGTTCCCTCTATCAGAAAATGACACATAGAGGCCTACAAAATCAGGCTTTTAAATTTAGAGCATTCTTTGCTTTGGACGTGGTATCAATGGTGTCCACTTCGTTGAGGGCCTCATCCTCCCATGAATCTCGGGTATCTTCACAAGGCCGTATCAAAGTCCGACAATACCTTCAGGAGAAGATCTCGCTCAAAAGCATTGAGACCCCTCATGTGTTAGCCTCGGAGGTGGATCAGCCTGCTAAACAGTCCTGGCAGGAGGCCCTGCCCTCCAAAGCCATTGGGTCCCAGATGCTCCCAAGGCCTTGATCTCCAGAGAGCTACTGGTGCCATGCTCTGGGACGGTAGTACAAATACTTGTCACCAATACCCAAGCATCGGCAACCTCAACAGACCGGTGCATACTGGCCATCGAGCAGAGCTTGGCAGCCCTCCTTGCTGCCTCAGCACCCATAAAACCCTTGGGTACAGGCACTGCCCTGTTGATACTGGTATGGTATCAACACTGGTTCCTGGCACATTATCGGAACTGCTGCAGATACCAGACATTGCTCCCATCCCTACCCTCCCTTGAAACTTACCGGTGCCATACCTAAGCTGCTCACTGAGGCCGATACTTTGGAGCATGGTACCTGCATCTAGCTTCTGGCGATCACCATGCCCATCGATACTTTGAGTCCTTCGATTCCCTGTTTTCGGATGCAGAGGTCACTCAATTCACGGGAGGCCCCAGGACCTTCCTTCGCACCCTTCCCTGCCTCAGCAGCATCTCATGTCACCCCCGGAAAAACATGTCTGTCCAGGAATTCATTTGAGACTTAGCCAAAGGTCTCTCCATTACAGTAACATCGGCGAAGGAGCCAAGGGCAGAGGAATTGGAGATCCTCCAATACCCAACAGCACCCTAGGCGGCAGCCACCTTACTGGTGCACCACATCCTTCATGACCTTATGCTCCATATGTGGGAGACGCCTCTTACAGTCTCATCTCAATCGGCGGCTCGAGTTATGAGTACAGAAGGCAATAACACATTGATGCACAAATCCTTAGACTCACCAAACAAATCAGAGATCTTCGGCAAGTATTGGGGTGCCGGGGGGAGATGGTGGCTGTACAAGTTGTTAAACACGCTCCTTCACCAGCATGCTTATAAATCCATAATACACTATCAATGACAATTACACCATTTTGTGAATCAGGCAGGGCAATTAATGTCATTTCTTGTAAAGCGCTGGCAGGGCCCGGGGGTGCTACCGTGCTTTGGGATGTAGAGAGAGCGGTGACAGATGAACGTCGTATCTTGGAATTGTTTTGCAGATTCTAAAAGAACCCCTCCATGCACAGGGGAGTGACTCCCTACTGAAGGATATGACCTATCTGGATAGGGTAACTCTCCCCTCACCGCCAAACACTTCAGCCTTTTAAATAGCCCCATCGCGATAGATGAGGTGGAGGTTGCTATTATGCAATCCAAAGTATATAAGGCCCTGGGCCCTGATGGAACAAATGGTATAGACCAGTGGTTCTCAACCTTTTTTGTACCGTGACCCCTTTTACCATTAGTCAACTTGTGGTGACCCCCAATGATAAAATCAAATGCGTCTCTCTTCCTTTACCGTTAACGCATTGTCACTGTAATCATTTGTTAATTATTAATATATTATAGTCCTTTGTTATATGTTTTTATTTATAAAATTTACTTATTTAAACCACAATAATTAATCACAATAACAAGTAACAATATTTGATTTCAAAATTATGATGATTTTGTAGTCAAATCACTAATATGAAATAAAATTATTTTTTCTACCTTTGTTGTCTGACCAATTTATTCTCTGATCATGCTGGTCCCGATCAGAGGCTTCTGCTTTCCTGTCTTCTCTTAGCTCTCATACAGTTGTCTATGGTCCATCTGCCATTTCAAATCTCTTCTTTCGTTTTCTTCACTTCTTTCCATAAGCCTATTTCCAGTTCCCAGTAAACCCTCACCCAGTATCAGCCCCCTTTTCCGGTCCTCCTTTCTCAGTACCTTTCCCCCAATGTCAGCCTTGCATTCCCATGCACCCTGCCACTGGTTGGCCATTTCCCTTCCAGTCCCCCTCACTTCCCCACTAAACCAGTCCCCCCCCCTTCTAGTTACAGATGACCCATGGCAGCCTCTCTCAGATCCACTCCCTTCCAGTTCCATTCTCCCATTCCCTCGTATCAGCCACATTTGTAGCCTTATCCCCCAGGTTTTTCGTCCAGGGCCAGGCATCTCTATCCTCCCCCTCCCACACAATCCAGAGCCCATTGTCCCAGGCCTCCCCCCCCCATCAAATTCAGTTACAGTGCCTAGTGCAACGGGATTCTTATATAAATTTATAATCCCCCCTCAACCTCCATTACCAGTGCTAGCCTCCCCTAATCAG